>OX424572.1:83500963-83788463 GCA_949152435.1 Gastracanthus pulcherrimus | reverse complement strand
TGAGTTAATGCATATACCAGCTTGGCGACACGACAAACTTAGACAAACAGAGGCGCTTTTTCTTCTTCTTCTTTTTCTTCGTTATCTATATATGTACAAAATAGAGGGGAGAACGAGGCTAACTTATACACTTTTTTTCATGATTTTTATGATTTTATAACGCATAAAAAACATATAAAATAGTCTTAATATGTCTTTAGTGTTAACTTTTGAGTAATTTTGATTTAATATTGCTGTGTTTATCATATTAGAAAGTTAAAAAATAATTTTTTTTTTTATAAATTTTACCTAATGTTAAAAATTATATTAAAAATTATCTAATTAAATATACGAATTGCTGATTCAGGCAAGCCAATATAATGCCTTAAAGAGAAAGTTAAAACTCCTTTTTAAACAATACAGGAGCTTCTTTTGTTCGGGATGATATCTGACTGTAACCAAAATCCGAAACTTTAACTTAAAAAGAAAGGAGTAGCTTCTTTGTTTGAAAGCTATTGTAACTTGACTGCTAGAAAAATCGGCTTTTTACTTTTCTGTGTAGAACAAAAACTGAATCGTCACTGATATGGTAGGTTAAGAAGTAATGGGTTAATCCATTATACAGTACTTCTCGATTGGCCACGTATACAGATATTTATGATACATAACGGCAAAATCAAAAAGCCTTCATACCCATTTAATACTTTGATTTAACGATACGTAATTAGAAGTCTTAAACCTGTACAGTACATTATAAAAAAATCAAATAATGCCCTCTAAAAATAGCATAAGTTTACACCATTACTTAGAATGCTGTTCAAACTTTTACTACATGTACACCCAACGGTTAAAATAATTTGACGGAGACATTTCAATACATGTTACCTGGAATTATACCAGATTTATATAGTTTCTAATATCGGTACCTATCTAAATCCCACTCTCTGAATTTGAAATAGGAAACATTTCACTAATTTTGCTAGTGAGTACATATTTCACTGACAAAATAGTGCATATTCACTGATTTAGTAGTTCATGCTAAAACTCACTATTCGAATTAATGAAAAAAGTTTGATTCACTGGTTTACTAGTGAATAGGGTAGTGACCCCAGTAGTCAGCCATCTAAGGAAAAACTGGTATTCAAGTTATTACAATAATTTCAGAAACATCTTTGTTTATAAATTATCGGTTCTATTACATTTGAAATGTTTTCTAGTTTTTGATAAAATGTTTATTTTTGCTTAAAATATTTACAGGATAATTATAATATGTATTTTAATAAAATGTGGCTAAAGCGCTAGTAGTCGACCACAGGAATCTAGTACTCGGCCGCTTCATCGCTAGTAGTCGACCAGGACAATTTAAGGCAATACATCGCGCTTTAAAAACATTGTTTATTATATTTAATAGTTCTATGATTTAAGTTTAGCTATAAATTATTGAATAAATATCAAATGAATGAAATTTTAAATATTAATTAATCGTAACGATCATTACAATTAAAAGTGGCTTTTGACATAGGTTACCGACCAGGCCCGGCCGACAACTAAAATTCTGCAAAAATTAGAAAAATTCCAGTAGTTGACCACCTGTAAGCACATATCAATAAAGATATATCGAAAACAATTTTTATTTTATGGTTCTTGAACTACTTTAACGTCAGGATTAAATGTTTAAATGGCATAGATCATTCAAAAATTATTAACCTAGCGATATTTTGTCTACGGGATTATTTTTTAATAGAAAATAGTCAAAGTGGCCGACTATTGGGGTCACTACCCTATTCACTATTCAACCAGTGAATTAATGGCAATATGAGCGAGACCTGTTTACCGATATTTGTATAATTATCTTGTTCAGTCGTTTTAGACACTAACTTTTCATGTATGAATGAACATTTAAAATTGTTTAAGTAACAATAACAACTATATTCAATTATTCATTTCTTATCAGTCTGAGAGAAATTAGTAAGGGAAAAATCGAAAGGAGCTTAAATATAAGTTTCAGAATTTTCTCACGTAGGTATCCCGTTAGACAATAAGCAGCTTCGATGATTGACTATCAATTCAGAGGACCAGGTTCGATTCCCCATCGAAGCAGTTTTTCAATACATTTTTAATTTCTTACTAATCTTAATAATGAATGATATAATAATACTAAATTAATTAATATTTAATACCCGTAAATAGTTAGTAAATATGTGCAATATATTTAAATGCTTTAATTGTTCAATTTTTTAACAATGAAATTGCACTGTCTAACTAATTCTTATAATGAATCTTTTTCACTATTTTAACTAGTGCATATTCACTATTTTGCAATAACATACTTTTCACTGTTTCAATAAGTGATTATTCACTATGCACGGAGAGAAAATAAATGGTAACGATTACTGTACATATATAGTAAATTGGGAACGATAAGTTGAGTTGGTAATAAGTAATATACAAATTAAGGATTCTGTATACTGATTACTAACTATTTGAGTACTTCGTTTCAACTTGTATAGTACTTCTTACCAACTCGACTCATCGTTCTTAATTTACTATACATGTATAATAATCGTTACTATCTTTTTCTCAGTGTAAATTAGTGAGTTTTCATTGGATCACATTTAGAGAGCAGTTACCCACAAACTCGTCAGTAAATAATTGATGCGGAATTTCCTGAAATCCAATAACAATGGCCTATAAGAGCTTGATTATAACCAACAAGTTAGCTACATTTCAAATATGTTCAACAAGAATTACTTACGATATTGAGTGTACCTCCTCAATACACCTGATCAACAAGTATAAAGAAACATTTCGGCTCAAGATATTCGCATTCTAAAAGTTATACATCCATGTATAAGTTAATCCCGGATCTACGCTATACATGCACTACCTGCACAAAATATCGCGCGCGAGTTCGCGTGTTGCACACAGCAGCACAGATAATTGTTGCGCTCTCAGGCGATCGATTCGTCGCGTCGCACGCTGCATATCCTATATACAATACGCTATATACATACATGTGAGCGCGATAACACGTCGCTGTGTATACAGGTATAATAGTATCGAGCTTCCGCGTCGCGAACGATGATTTATTCATAATCGCGCTCGGGGGGAAAGTCGGGAAACTCCTGCTACGGTTGTTCGAATAAGCATAAGGGGTTGAAAAAGTTGAAGAAGAAGAAGAATAGGGGGAGGCTGAGGGGGATGTCGCGCGTTAGTTAATTTTAACAATCTCCTCGCGGTGTGTGCAGCAAAAGTTAGTAGTACGAGCGCGCGCTGCATGCTGACAGGGGGAGGGGGGGGGGAGTTTTTTGGGTCAATTTATGCAGCTGCATGGAAGAGTATAGTAGTAGACTCGCTAGGTATTGAGTTGGCGACGAGTGCGCCGAGCGGAAATGCGGTCAACTCTAAATGCTAATTTTCGCGTTTAGAAGGTGACTGGCCGGGATAAGGGGAACAATTCGGTGTATTGCTATATAGAGAACTTGAGAATATAGGAACATTTTTTCTATTTTCTCGAATTTTTGCAAAACTGCGTTATGTAGAAATGAATGAAACGAAATTTGAAAACCGCGAAACCAACATTATAATGAGAAATACATATATTTCTATATATTTTAACGTCCCAATTAACGTTATTTTAAATATTTTATTTGTAACGTATTCTCCATTTACCTTCATCTTTATAAATCGATAGAATATTTTTCTTATTTTTCCTCAAAATTATCACGCCGACAAATAAATAAATGATTAAGTGCGTTTTTCTCTAAGCAGCATCACGCGAAGATTGCATCATTCTTTAGACTAATAAAATTGCTACTACTCTACTTTCTTAAATTCATCCATTTTAATTTAATTTTCTAATATGGTTAGTTACTGATAACGCCTGTAAACGCATGATGGCCAATTTTGACAATATAAATGCGATGTCGTCAGACCATCGTGAGCAGTGCAGTTGTCGAATAATTTTGTAAGCTTTCTGTTGGCCACGTATGACCCTAAGTATTTTTATTATATTGTATTTCCGCCAGTGCGTGCATAAACATATAATGTATAAACATATATTGCTATTACGATATTATAATTGATAATCGAAGTACTAAAATCTATTGTAAATATCGATTACGTTTGTTCATTTGTCTATTTAAATAAAAGTTCTATTATTACGGTATCATACACGATTACTAAAGATTACGAAATTATATTGTAAAGATTATTACGTTCATGTTCATCTGATTATATTTAATAAAAGTTATATTAATACTCTTGAATAAAACGTGTGTTATATATAAATAATATAAATTTAAACATTATTAACTTTTCTTTTTCGCCAGGGTTAAATAATCCTAAGCTAATCCCGATCCACACGTCCTCCTCCTTTCAAGCCTGTCACGCTCGAATAATTCATCCGCCTGTGCAACCGCTCGACACGCGACGGCAATCGCAGTAGTGGTCGCGGTTTATTAAAATTTATGAAATTTACTTAATAAAACCTAGACCGTCACAATATTGAACCAGAAGCAGAAAGTTCAAGAGTAGCGAGGAAAATTTGGGAAAAAACCTCGGAAAAAACAATTAATATATTACTCGCAATACATATGCATACCTGTGAGCTCACGTCGTGTATGTGCGTGTTAGTATTCGATACAACAAAGTTTATAAGCCGCTTAATATATATGACCCAAATTTTGCTTTAAGCACAGAACATGGTTTGTTAATATCTAAAAATTATTTTTATTTTAGTATATAATTGATAACGTGATTTATTATTTTACAAGAATATTTGTCAAATCAACTAAGAAATATATTAAACAAACCAAAAGAACGTAAAATATTGCTGTTATAATAAACAGTGACAAATGAACATAAACAAACCACTTTTTAAAAACAACAGTGCTTTTTTATAGCTAGTAACTGTGACATCAACAAACCATTTTTTCCGTGTTTGTTACAGATTCCCAGTTTGCCTTTCTTTTTTTTAACTTTATTCAATTTTCTTTAATAATTTGCTTCATAAGTATACGTGTTACTTTAGAAGAATAATAACGCTTGAGCATATTTAGAGAATAAACAACATTTAATAATATTTAAGTAGAAATTTAATAGATTGTTTGAATGGCGAAATAGATTTTTCTTAAATATTCGACCGCGGCTTCAGTTATGAATTCATTTTCAAACAAAGATGATTCATATTTTTGTTCTTTTAAGATTCTATTTTATATCATATTTCTATCCGATCGTTCATCTAATGTAATTTTATGATGAAATTCTGGAATATGGAAGAAATTGTGTTTAATATTAAATAATAACAAGATACCACAATAATCACCATATGAACACAGTTGAAGAGTTTGCAGGTCATTTGCAATTGACTCATAGTTGTGATCATAAATACACATTGGTTTATCCATGTAGAGAAATGTGTATTTAATATCCCATAAATATAATGCAAAAATCCAAATGTTGATTCACCAATTTTGAGAGCTAATATAACCAAAAGAATAAAAATTTTCACTATCACCCAACCATTTACGGACATGATTAGGCCTACCCACGAACGTCAAAAACGACCAAACACGCATTTGACTCTCGGAGTACCGATAGAACTCCCTTAAATTTATCATATGACACTTGCCTCGACCATTGTTTCGCATTAAATGGTCTGTTACATGTGTGACGAATCGCGATATTTTGTCAAGAGCTGGAAGACGTCCGTATAACTGTATAACGCTTACGTAGAACGATGCCTGACTAAATAGAGCATTTTGAGGACAAAAAACGTTGGTATATCGTGGTATTTCGTAACTAAGAAAAGGACTTGAAGACAACGGAAATGATTTCCGACTTTCGGCTTCAAGATGATAGGATAAGAGCAGCATAGCCTCTATTGAGAAACTCTCGACAAGTAACAAACGCCCTTTCGACGCGGAAAATTCCAGATATCAGCTGGACCATTCATCCGTTAAAAAAAGTTTATTGGAACAAATCGTGTGGTACGCACAAAGAGGTCTTGAAGGAAGTACAACTAGCTGAAAGGACCTCAAATGTAGAAACTGAATATGAGTGCCATTCTACAAATTCTGCCAATGCAAGAGTTTCATATGATAAATGTCCGTTAACAAGTGCAGACGGCACTGGTAATCATTCTGCAGAATCTACAAACGTAAACAAAGCAGGTAATCGTCAGGTAACACGGATGGAAGAAATTAATGCCGAGGTACACCAGACAAATATATACTATTGGCAAATGAGTCAAGGGTTGACAATGTGGAGGATGAAAATGGTGGTATTAACCCCTTAAGTGTGTAAGGGATAGTTCCCTAATAAGTGCGTTATTGTAATGCCTACGGTCCTGGAGTCACGTGACCCAGCCGAAAAGTTGAGGTGCCACTTGGCTCACGCTCTCTCGCCTGTACGGTCGAGGCGCAACTCATCGTCGCTGCGGACTTTGAGACTCTGCTTGTTGTCGATAACTTTGCGGGACGCCAGGAGTTATTTCGAGGTATTTATACGAACATTTAAGTAACGTATCGCGATAGTCGTTTGCGCGCATATAATTATTTAGTCACTTTAACTTATTAGTGCGAACGTTTGACGATTCTATCACGGTTCTGCAGCCACGTGCGCTTGGCAAGTCCGTCCAGCCCAATCGGGGTAAATATATTTTCACCACACTGCGCGTAAAGTGCTGACTGTACGCCCTCTCAGCAGGCCGTACAGTACCGCATGGACTGCCTAGGGAATAAAGTGACTTGCGCATGCGCGATGCGCCTTTTTCTGCTCTCGACTGCGTCTCGAGCGGTAAAACAGCGCGTCGCGCGTACACAAGTCACTTTACTTCTAGGCAGAGCATGGGGTACTGTACGGCCTGCTGAGATGCGTACAGTCATTTCTTTACGGGGGTGTGGTGAAAAGTAGTATACGCACCTCTGGAGTACAGTAGGCAAGCATGCACTGTGTGAAATGCCGACCTCGCTTCGCTCGGTCGGCAACGTCACACAGTGCGTACATTGTCCACTTTACTCCCTTGATGCATAATGTACTATTTTACAGTAAACAAATATTTTATATTGTGAGCGATATTTAATTGTTATATTTGTACGTAGTGATTTATGGAAGACGGAAAAGCTCAATTGTTTGATACGGAAATATCGTTGCTGTGCACGTGCTAGACGAGTCGGCAGAACCACCGGTAACCGAGGTCACTCCGACATGTTCAACGACTGGCGTCCTCAACGACATAGTAATGTACGCATATTAAAAATAAGACTCAATTAACGACCGAGTTAACGCAACTCAGATTCTTTCGACACGCTTGTATTAGGAGCTATATTTTATTAGATTCGTAATCAAAGTGATAAGTGATTTAGTGCGCATGTATGAATGAATGATGTATGAATGAATGGAGTAATGTTTTAATAAACAAGTGATGCGCTATCAGAATTTTCACAAAAATAAAGTTTATCTCTTGTCTCTACCTTTGTGCTATATGATCCATTTAATTAAATTTGTACGACCCTAGACAGTATACTAATCGTTCGTTTCAAGTGGCAAAGAAAAGTTGACGAAATGGGCCAAAAGAACTAAGCCAGAGTAACCAACGACCCTTATAACCCCTTATACGTATCAAAGTTTAATAGTTTCTTCAGTTGTATGTTATTTAGAAATAATTTTACATGTAAGTTGTCTTAACGCACCAGTGTGTCACTGCCACTTGCGGCCAGATTTTTGTCTTGATGTACCGATGTGTCCGTATCATTGAAGGGGTTAACTTTCTGGCTGAAAAGATCGAATTGGAAAAGTGTTTAAGAAGTAACATATCAAGTCAATATTTTTTAAATAAAGATCTGTATTCTTAAAACTTTTCTTCTCGTGTTAAAAAATACATGTTAAGAACATAAAATACAGGACACCTACATCTAACCTATCTTGCGATGTTATAACATCTTGGCCTGGGATCCTGGTTAGGCTCTATATGAAAATTAACTATTGTATAAATAATATCCAAGACCAAATATTATTTTACCATAGCATAGGTTTCGTAGAATCATAACTTTGTAGGTCTAGGTGTCTCAAAGTTTATCCTAAGTTTCTAAAATGAATTTGTAATAGGAAAATAAAACATTTTAAGATGTAGGTATTTATTTGAAAAAATTGACTTGGGCCCTATAGGGCCAATCAAGGCCCAAAGTCCGCAATCTTATTATAGCATAGGAAAAGTACGCCTCAGGCATACGACTTTATATTAAACTTTTTTTTCAAAACTGTAATGTTTTTTAAGATATTTCTGGGCCTTAGTCCTTTTTCTGCACTCTTTCCATTACCTCTAAAACACTGCGTCTTTGTTTCAACGCCAAAAATTTTCTTCGTAATTTTGTGCAAGTAGTATTTTTTTATCCACGAAGACTAGTAAATTTCGCGACTTTTGTCGCCTAACATAATTTTTCGAGTCTTGAAAGAGTTGAGTACCTAACCCAACCCGAACTCGAAAAATCAAACCTGACCCAACCCGATCACAGTTTGTTGGCACAACCCTAATTTATGCATTTTATACAAATACTACTAGTCTTCGTGGGAAAATAATGAAAGTATTAGTCTTCCTAGGGAAACTATGAAAAGTATTAGTCTTCGTCGTAAATTCATGAAAAGTTCTAGTCTTCGTGGTATTGTGAAACGTTCTACTTTTCGTAAGGAGCATCGTTTGATATTTGAAATAAGCAAAGTATTATCAATATACATAAAAGTTATTAATTTATTGGAGCTCTCAATTTAACGTTTATCAAATAGCGATTGACTATAATGTTTAAAAATAGATTGTATGTCCACTCTCTACTATCTATAATATATCTGTATTTTGTAATTAGAGCAGATTAAAGCAAAAATCATACTAATTATTCCAGAGATTACTCATTGGAAATCAGAATTCATCGGATAAAATAATAAATCAGAACCGCGCCAGAATTACGAGATACACAATTGAAGTGCTTCGTTCCTCTTTAACCTTTCATAAGACTCACCAAATTTACGATCCTTGGCTTTTAAAGTTTTACAATCATTATAATTCCACTGCGCAGTGATTTCTTTTTAGATACTTTAGTACTTTAATTCAGATTACGGGCATCGCAGCCACTTTTAAAAATACATTTCTCATAATTTGCAAACGTATGAGCAAATCTCTAGATATTTTACTTTTGGACAATATTAGAAATTGATTTTTTACATTCTTTTTGATTGATATTATAGCCCTAAAGTATAGCAAAATTCTCTCGTGTTTAATTCTTTTGAAACAATAAATTATCCCGTAAAAAAATTGTATCTACATTTTTCAAATTAGTCGAAATAAGGTGATAATCGAACAAACATCCCAGACGGAAATCGTTTTAGCACATAAAAAAAAGAAAGTATTTATAACTGTTTATAAAAATGTATAAAGGTCGGAATTGAGACTATGTATAATATCTATAAACTGTTATAAATAATTATAAACAGTTATACATTTTTTTGTAACTTTTCCTTTTCACCACAAACAAGGAAATATTACATCGTGCAAAAAAATTTATAACTATTTATAACTGTTTTGAATTATAATTTACTTCATATAACTATTTATAATTTTAATATCTTCTTTCAAATTCTGAACTATATATAAAATTTTTCATGTGCCCAAATTCCACGTATTGAAAAAATAATAATAACGGTTATAAATTTTTTTATGTGCCTATACTTCACGTATCGAAAAAATTGAAAAAAATTTATAACTGTTAAAAAATTTTATCGACTAATAATTGCAATTCATATTCCATAATAACTATTATAAAAGTCTCAATTCCGACCTTTATAAACTATTATAAATAGTTTTAAATAGTTTCTATCTATTATTTTCTTTCATAACTAGTTATATACAGTTATTCATACAAGAATATTTCCGTCTGGGATATTATCTCTATACAATTTGCAACACTGGGAATTGAAATTTAGTATTTTACTATGATATATTTATATTAAAGTGTACTGAACATGGATGGTTCTAAAATACTTTTATTTATTTCACTATAGTTTCGCGGTCGAAAAATATATTGTTAGTCAGTAATGCTTGTAAGTTAAAATAGTCATAGCTCACATATTTTTAAAGACACACAACGTTGTCAAATGTTGATTCGTTTATTTTTCAGAGAAGCATAATACGCTTATATAAGAAAAGTTATAATTTATGTAAAGTTAAAATTTTCAGAGCTGATAAACAAAGAAAATTAAAAATATAGAAAAAATTGGTCACATTGTTTCAAAGGACAGTCTGTTGCTTTTATAGGTAACACACTTTATTGTGTTAGTGCATAGTGTTCCACTAATTTAAGTATAGACTATAATTTTACCAATCAGTATATAAGTATTTAGTTAGTAAAAGATGACAGCATAAATAAAATTTCCCACCTGGAATTTTACAGACCGAGAAGTGAATAATTACTTATAATTATAGAAATACTTATATTTCAACAAAACCCAAATTCACAGCAAAATCAACGGCAACCTAAAAGTCATCCCAATGAAATGTTGATAAAATTTAATTCTAACAACTTTTTGGAGTACCATTGATTTTGTCGCTTGAAACTCTGTTCAGAAGTCTATTAGCTACTCAATGAAAGGCAAGTAAGTTTCGGTTTTATCTAAATATAAATATTTTTATAATTATACTAAAAATTCACTGCTCTCGGACGGTAAAAATCGAGGCGGGGAATTCGAATTTTCAATCGACATTCGAGCCCCCTCGCAAAATTTAAATACGCAAAAATACAAACGCGCCGCAGTCAGCAACGAATTTCGGTCAGATTCGAGCGTCACACGCTGAGCCTCCAGCAATGGTTCGCAGCTCACGACGCTCCTATTGATCAGTGTCTCCGGGACTTTAACTATACTAATAGAGCGAGCGCGCGACAGGTCTTTTCCAGAAGTGTTCCGCTTTTCGCGCTCCATTTGCCTATAAAGGGGCGCTTAATTAGGTGGTCAACGCGCGCGCGAAGTGTCCGCTGCACGAATTTCCAATGCAACACGTATATAGGTATAACACTTTGGTATAAGTGTTATACGTTGCCACGTATTTAGGAAGAGGAGCGCGAGAGGAAGTGCGGCTTTATGCGGCCTTTGCCCGCGCTCGATTCGCCGGGTAATCGGATTTCGATAATGAGTTTTCGAAAGGGATGGAACTGGTGTTGATCGAATTTAGTAGAAGATAAAGATGGATTTTATTGGATGGTTACACAGGTTTGCGAGTGTAATGTGGATGATTGCGTGTTTGATTGGTTGATTATGCTTCGAGTGTAAAAGTGTTATTATTGACACGAAGAATTGAGATTGACGTTATAGCAATGAGAAATTGCTTTGGAAATAAGATAGGTCATTTCCGATATATAAATAGGAGACGTTAGAGAATAAGTAAAAATCTAATTTGCGAACTTTCGTAGAAATATTATGACATAAAATTAGAATTTACGAATAATTAATAAACTTTTAAAGCTGCTGAAATGATTCATATTCGTATTTTTACGTCGATTTTCAGTTCTAAAGAGTCAAATAACTTTAATGACTTACAATTTCGAAAGTGATTTTGAATTCCCGATGATGCGTGTTAGAATATACAGTTTATTCTTAAATTCCCTTGCACATATATATAAAGTGATCTCTAAGAAGAGAATTCATTCTTATACCTTATACCATAGTTTTTACAAAAATCGAAACTTCTGACTGATGGATATTGGTCGACAACGTAGGTCTAGAGCTCCCCGTTCACTTGAAAGGCTTAGAATTATTCTAAATCATCTATATGGTTAAGTTTTGTTTAAAAATAAGCGCAGGAAACACGCTATAATGGGTACTAAAAGCTCAAATTAAAGAAAAATATTTTTCTGCTGTAAAATTCAAAATAACGATGCCGTAATATAAATGTGATGCTTATGGGGGAAAGAATTGCGTATGCTGAAATGATAAATAAAAAAATTCATTTAAATTAATATAATTTCTAAAGATTTTTCTTTAAAAATAAAAAAAATAAACTTTTTTTTGTAATATTTACAATTGCAACTTTTATAAAAACGTTCTAACTAACTTATAACTGAGTTAGTTATTAAAATTTAATTAATTTAAAGTCAATACAACTTATAGTCGTTTTTAAGATCCAACTCTGAAAATTATATGCATTAAGTATCTTCGGTACTAGAGAATTAACTCAAAATGTATGCATTACAATCAAATTTCCTTTTCAGGGTCGCTTACGCTTTACTCGGAGAACACCAGAATAAAAAATTTGCAAAATTACCGCGATTTTCCGTGTAAAAAGATAAGTCTGGGACAAGTCTGACAAAATTCTGTCTCAGAAAGTCTAGCAAAAGTCTGGCTACGGAGACGATCTCAGACTTTTGTCAAAAAACGCGAAACAAAAGCATAACGTTCCGTCATTTCTGTAGTAACCTAAAATTTTGTATGTATTTTTACAAATATTTAAATTTCATAGAAGATTGCAATATTTGAAAAAATGTATCCATGGTATAATCAAAAACTATTATTTTTAACATTCCGGTCGATATTAACAATAAGTGTAGTATACGAATTACTTGTGTGTGAAAGTCAGTTTTCGGGATATAATTCAACAAAAGTCTGGCATATAGTTTAGTTTATAGTCTATGATCGTCTCCCTAGCCAGACTTTTGCCAGACTTGTCCAAGACTTATTTTTATACGCGGAATGTTAATTTCCAATTATCATAACTATTGAATTCTAACGTTATGCGCCTATTTTCCGTAAATAAAAGGGATCCTCAAAGAAAAATTCGATTTTGAAGTTTGTTTTGAGAACAACGAAACATTATATAACAGTTGATAAAGTAAACATAGAATATAAAAAGCACTAAATTTTATATGAGGCCTTTGAAAATAACTGACATTTTTTGAGAAATCTTAGGGGCTTTCTCGAGTTCTACGATACCGACTATCGTGCATCACCTAAAAGTTTCGTTTTTTGTAAAAAAATGCGTATCAGTAGGAGAGAGTATGTTAAAATAGTCACTTTGCGGGGTAAAATGAACATTCTGGATTTAAAAATATATAAATCCTACTTTCTAAGCAAAAATAAAACTTCTAAAGTATATTTTAATATCTCATTTTTAATTACCAATAGATAAAACTCACAGTATTAAGTGTAAATATAAAAATCGCAAATTATTAATATGAAAAGAGTACTATCTGAAATGTTGCAAGTAACTATAACGAAACAAATTAGTTTGAAAACGTTTTTAAAGACGTAAGAAATGTCGGAACTTTGATCAGCACTGTTAGCAGACAGAATTACAAAACATTTTAAAAACGTTATTTTGTAAATTTAATACGTAATATTAAAACAGTTACACTTGAACGTTTCTAAAACGTTTTTAAAACGTTCAAATATTGCTATTATAATTAAAGTTATAAGGCTATAAATCAACATTTTTAAAACTTTTTTAAATTACGGCTGTTGACCAAATTGTGACATTTCTGACGTTTTTAAAAAGTTTTAACTCTTTTCTCTAACTAATATTTTAAAACGTTTCTAAAACATTATAAGTATAACTAATATTTTTAAACATTTTTCCAAATAATTTTTTAAAATATAAGGTGTTGGAAAGAACTTTTTTAAAACGCTACGAAAAAGTTTTGTACTATTAGGATTATTTATTGAAAATGGAGATGGCTCAGGTCGAGTTAATACGAATAATCAAAGATTAACATGAAAGGTTACTATGGAGAAAACTTAAGATCTCAGGTTTTATGCTACTATTATTAATTTCATTATCAATTTAACCAGTTTCCAGAGCAAAAAATAAGATATATTAGAGATATCGTAAGATATCTTATTGTTTGCTGGGTCAGTGATAATTCATCAATATCAATGCGTGGTGTTTGCCCTGATAACATAAATCATTCTTAAAACGCTTTAAAAACGTTTGAAACCAAACTTTCAACCGTTCAAAAATAAAGTTAGAAAAACGTTTCAATAACGTTAGAAAAATGTCTGAGTGCCCCCAAATTCGTTCCACATATAAGACATTGTAAAACCGTTTGTAAATCATTAGAAAAACTCCGATGAATATTGAATGGTAATAATGTAAACGGTTTAAAAACGTGTTTAAAACGTTTGGTTTAAAACGGTTTAAAAAGGTTTGGTTTATAACCTTTTAAAAAACGTTTGAAAAAGGTTTGAAGATGGTTTGAAAAAGAACTAGCCTAAAATATATAGAAAAAAATGTTTAAATAGAATTTTATGCTACAAATATTACCAATTTTGAAAGTATCTTCTTTTTTTTCAAAGCATTTTCAAGGTTTATCAAACGTTTTAATCCAAACGTTTTTAAACCGATTAATCCGCGGACATTCAGACGTTTTTCCAACTTTATTTTTGAACGGTTGAAAGTTTCGTTTCATACGTTTTTGTGTTATCAGGGTGCAGAAAAAAGCGAAACTCTGAAATAATTCGAGAAATCTAACAAGTGCGCCCAGACCCACCTTTTAAATACACGAAAGTATTCACTTACCTATCGCTCTCTCTCTCTCTCTCTCTCTCCAATACCGCTGCACACACCTATATACAGCACACATTATACCACACCGACAAATCCCAAAAATCGCGCAAACACGCGTACCCGACACTCCTATCCTAACCTTACCCCAGGAAGGAATTCCACGCTCGCAGCCGCGAAGGGGGAAGGGAGCCGAGGAGAAACGGTCCCTCGGCGCGTTCAAAATCCGCGAATTGGGAAAAAGCTCCCCCCCTTCTCCTTCTCGGGCTCTTAGAGTATCGCAGGCGCGCCTGTCGCATCATCAGACCGTCACACAGATCTCGACGTCGTCAGTCCGTCGTCACTCGCTTCGATCGTTCTCTCTCGTATATATCGGTGAATTTTTCACTTCGTTCACTTGTCTTCTTGAGTTCCTGCGACGTCGTCGACGTCGAGAGTATACTACAGTATCGCCGCGGATAACGTGTATAGGGTAGGATCATATATTACCCATTCGACAATTCGCCGGGCTCTGGGTATATACGTGTGTATATATATATATATATACACCGTCTTTATCGATTTCGACGGGCACGATCGCGAGAGGAAAGAAGGAACACCTTCGCAATAGAAGAGGAGGGAACGATCCAAGTTTTTCGCTTCAAAGGGAAGGAAGAGCGCGTTTGTCTCTTTCTTTTTCTTTATAAATATACATCTCAGCTGTGAGGCTCGTCGTCGTCGTCTCATATGAGGCGCGGGCCGAGCTGAAAACAGCGCAGCCGCCGGTGTCTGTGTGCAGAGAGACAGAATGCAGAGCGACAAGGACCTGTCGATTCTCTCGTACAAGGAGCTCCAGGCGCTGGCCGTCAAGCACCACGTGCCCGGCAACATCAAGGTCAGTCGCTTTCCTCTTTTACCATCCTGTTTTTTGGCACTTTTCATTGATGATTAATGAGGAGAAAACACCAGCACGCGCGGCGAGCTGAGCATTAAGCTACAGGTGTCTCATGTTCTCATAACCGGGTGGGTCGGTGATTAAATGGCAACGCTGTGTTGGCTGGAGGATGGGGTCGACGAACTGGAACTGTCCGTTTTGCGGATACATTTTCAGGGATGAGTTTTGATTTTAGTTTGATTTTAGTTTGATTTTAGTTTGATTTTACGAAGTGGTGGTTGATGGATCGAATTTTTGGAGATTGTGTATAGGAATTTTGATGGGTAAAAGTAGTCGGTAATGGTAAGAATGTGGCTTTTGTTTTATAGGAAATTTGAGTATTTATTGTTCGAGTCGAGGGGAATGCAGTTTTTATGATGATTTATTGTATGTTGAATATTTTATGCAATAGTTACTAGTTTTGTAGTGAGATTTTAACGATTTATCTCGTCAATTTTGTGCTGTAATTTCAAGAATGTGAGTTATTCAAAGTAGTCAAATCATGTAGTAAATGGCAACAGTGTAAGAGAGGGTTAAACTATTAGACAAATAAATTCAGCTTTAAATAGACCATTTACTACAGTCAAAGAAAACACAGTTCGTCTGTTAATTTATTGCATGTTAAAAATTTCTAACTTAAATTTTCAATAAAAACAAGCCTTTCTATGAATTTGATCTTTTATATAAATTTTGTTCTGCAATTTTAAGAATGTCAGTTATTAGAAATAGTCAAGTCATTTAGAAAATGGCAACAATGTAATAGACAAGTTAAACTCCAAAATTTCTAATTTTACACGTTATCAAAGCAACTAAAACATTTTCAATTTTACTTAAGGTCGATACTGTGCTGGGTATTATTTTATATCATCTAATATTTAAATAACTTTACGTAATAACTGTACAATTTATAATTAATTATTTATTTATTTAATAGTACACGTATATTAGCTGTGATAAGAACAAATAAATATAATAAAATACAAATTGAGTTTATAATAGACAAAAAAAAACTTTGGATAAAGCTAGAGGTAGCTATTTGCTAGTACAAAGAGAATTTTTGTTTCAATTAATTATATTTATAGTAAAGATTTATTGCTAATGGATTAAGATTGCTTTTTCCAATTTAATTGTCAAAAATTTATTATTTGAAAATTTGCAACATTGCCAGCGCCTACCACTCTATTTTATTTACAGTAACGAAAAACATGTTTAAAAGCAGCATTAAAAGATTAAAAGTAGTATTTATATACAATTATTTCTAAATATATACACCAAGAAAAGAGTTTCATTTGTATATTATTAATTTATAATTAATAATAGTTAACTTATTATATAAAAATGTTATCTATCATTATTTTTTTACAGAAACATAATTTGGTTAAAATTCTACATGCTATCAACCAATGTGACAGTTCAGAGGTAACAAGGTTACTTACTGATCTGAAAAAAAATCGTAAAAAGAGGACCAAGCGTGCAAAAACCATGAAAACAGATGAAGATGGAACACTACAAATGACACTTCAGAACAAGTCTCCTGATCTCCCAGGACAACAAGATCATTACTTGTTTCCATTGCAGCAGCATCAGCAACAATACCCCTTTCAATGGGTAAGAATACAATATTGTTTTTATAGTTTAATATATTTGTACTTAAAAAATTTATTATTTTCTTTATTTATTTAAGAGAATATACAGAATGTGAGTCCCTTTACAAAATACTAGTTAACTAGTCACAATACAAAAAATTCTATGAAGTATTAACAAAATTTTATAATTTTGATATAATTAAATCAACTTTATCATATATTGCTTATATTGCTTACTGTATAATAATACCAAATTCATAACAATGAATAAAATTCCTTGATACAGAAAGTTTAAGATATATAATTAATACATTTTTTTTAGAAATTGACTTTTAAATCTACTTATAGTTACATACTTCACAGGTAGGAGCAGAAGAAGAAGTGGGAACAAGCAAGTACGATGATACGAAGTGCAGCTTTACCTACAATGATATTCGACAATTCGTCCTTTATTCAAGTCAAACTGTATATGGTAATATTGGTAATTGCGATACCAATAACAACTCTACGCTTCTTGATGAAATAATGGACTTGAGGACTGAAGCCACAGTATCGAACTATCGATCTAGCCTGGATAATAGTCACATTAATACTGCTGGTCAACAGCCAATAGTGCAACAGCAAGTGGTGGATGATAATGCAAGCAAGAAAATGTCTCTGTTGCTGAAAAAAATGTTGCAAGCTCCAGCAGGAGCTAATCTTGGAGAAATTGCAAGCCCGGTCTCAAGTAGGTATTTTTCATTTCAGAGTTATTGGGATAAACTGAGAGAAACATTATTAAAATAACTATTGAAACGAAATTTCTTAGCTTAAAATTTTATTTATACACATATTATTATTATAAATAAATTATAATGTTATGGCTTTAAATAAGATATGTTGCATAGATAAAATCTATTAATTTAAATTACTTTTTTACTAATACTATAAATGCAAAAACATTATTATATTATTGATGAGCTATAATTAGAATAGAATGAAAACTAAGTTCTTATTAAAAATTAACAATTATAAAGTAGCTATAAAAAGAAACAAACTTTAAGTTTACACAAACTTTTGAAACTGATGAATAATTTTTCTTTTAAAGTTTATAATTAAGGTGTACCTATTAAGCTATATTATCGACTAAGTAATAAACAACTACCTATTATAAAAATATTTGTATTTAGACAAAATCAAAATTTACTTGCCTTTCATGATAGAATAGTTTACCTATCATTCTACAAAATATCAAGTACTTATTTCAACCACATCTTTAAAATGAATTGAAACGAAATTTTATAATCCTCCCATAAGATTTCGTTCCAGCAATACAATGTTTAGAAATGCCGTTAAATTATGTGCTTGAAACTTTATGTATTAGAATGGGTAAAACCAAGTGTAAGTGAATCACGTTTCTGTCTCAC
Organism: Gastracanthus pulcherrimus; assembly: GCA_949152435.1. Classification (NCBI taxonomy): domain Eukaryota; kingdom Metazoa; phylum Arthropoda; class Insecta; order Hymenoptera; family Pteromalidae; genus Gastracanthus; species Gastracanthus pulcherrimus. The sequence goes on along the minus strand of OX424572.1, from coordinate 83,770,040 downwards.
TTTATATTTCGCTAAGAAACTAAAATTGAAATTTTGAATTTCTTTCACACCACCTTAATTATATTACTTTATTTTAACGAAAAAACCCCTTTTACAAAAATAAAATATAATTCTCGTACATTTCTGGCACAAAATACGAACAAAACCATTACAATACTTCCGCCCCAAACGTCCCAAACAACTTTTACACATTCCATATCACTCCAAAAATATTGCAGAAGCTCTTCTAAGTAATTCCCCACACAAACCATAATCAAAAGAAAACTTAACCAATCTCAAAATTCACTTCGCAATCTCTTGCGCCCGCGCAGCTTGGAACGTGGATGCATATCGTCCTCGTGAGCAGTCGCCAGACAACTCGGAGACGATGACGGCGAAATCTGACATAAACGAGAACGACGAGATCTGGCAGGAGGTGGCGCCAACGACGGCGGGACTGCAGGCCTGCGTCTTCGACGCCGAGGAGCAGCCGAGCTTGTACAACAACGGGGACACTTACAACTACCGGCGCGTCAGCGGCAGCGGCAGTCACGTCAATAGTAACGTCGCGTACTACAGATCGGCCCTAGAGAACGTCGCCGAGCAAAGCACACTGGTGAACATTAATTTTTGTACTTCTTCTTTTGGGATAAGTATGGTGTTGAAAGAAGGAGTGGTGATGTAGATATTGAAGTGGATGAATAATTGGGATTGTTGGATGATGCTTTGAACATCGAGTAATGCTGTATACGAGTTTTGATATTTTGGGGGAGGATTCTTTTTGAGGACTTAGCCGTCAGTTTAAAAATGTTGCTGGTAATAACATATACTACTGCTAGAGTAGGATGGGAACTAATGATTGGACCTACTGTGAGAGTAGTAAATAATTATACTATTCTTAAAATAGTAAATTTACTATTTGTATAGTATGTACACTAAACTGAGAACAGTAAATTTATCATTCTTCAGAGTAGGTTTCATAATTTCCTACTGTAAGTAGTATTTTTACAGGCGAATCTTTACAGTGTAGATTAAATTTAATAAATTAAAATAAATCTCAACAACTCGACCAAGCTTTCCATTTCAGTTTGTTTTGGTTAAAATTTAATAAATTGAACAAAATATTAAATATTTATATTTCTTTTTAAATCCACTGATAGTTTATATTTTCCATTAAAATGTTATTTTGATTTTCGAACGATTTTAGTAATAGTCTGTACCTCGATAACATTCATCATATTCATCAACATGCATCCAACTCTACTTTAAAGAATGCTTAATTAATCTAATCAAAACTCATGATTCAAATAATATCGCACCTCTAGAACAAGATTACAACTTGAACTTATAAGAAAATAAAAGCCCCTTACACATTTGAAAATTGATCCAAAGAGTTTGAGAAAGTATAATAACAACATAAAATAATTGTAAGAAAATTGTACGTTACTTTGGTAAGTTACTTTTTTAAGTTGTTACAATCTCGTTCTGGGGATACAAAATCATTATTCAACCAAAAACGCACATATCTACCCCCACCCCCACAGACCTACGATCATCAACATCAACCTCCACAACACCATCACCAACCACATCAACAACAGCAGCAGCAGGCGTGCACGAACCAGTATAGTCATCAGTTCAGCTTCGCGCCCCAGGCGAACGCCCAGGAGAACTGCCGCAGCTGGCTGGCCTCGACGGTCAACAGCAGTCTCGAGGTGCCCAGTCCCGCGATGGACCAGTACGACGTTAACTCGACGAGTCTCGTGGCGCCCGCCGCCGTCGCGGCCAATCAGCTGCAGCTGCAGTATCCGAGCCCCGAGGATCATCATCATCATCAACCACAACAACAGCATCAGCACCTGGATATGATGAATGATCCGAGCCCCGGCGACTCGGTCGGCAACGTCGCGCAGCAGAGTCAGTACTGCTTGAACGGAGATCCGCTTTATGGGGTAAGAGTTTTGAGTGGGTCTTGGGGAGATGTTGAAATTATTATTGTTTGTAAGCTGGATTGGCATTTTATGGGCATTGGGAATGTATCGACATTGTGTCTGCATCTTGAAGGGAAGTTTTGCGTTGCTATGTTAAAGTAGTACATTATCACTCGCTTCGCTCGGGCAGTAAACCCACACTTGGGAATAATCTTTGACTTTATAGAGGATTGCATATAGAACTTTATTTCCGACTGTGGCCACTTTATTGATTTAAAAAGAGGGACTTCCGGTAAGAGCTAGAATTTATTGAAAATGTATATTAATATAGAGAAAAGTAATTAAAAAGAAAAAATACATTTGCGGGAAAAAGTAGATTTGCGGGAATGGTGTGCTACTTTTGTCCCGCTTTTAAGGTCAATAAAGTGGCCATTACGATTGGGCCGGGAATAAACGTAATTTGTTGTTTAAAAATGTAATGTGATTTGATGTGATGAATCTACATTTGATTTGATTAGATTAAAAGTTGTAGGAAAAAATGTTTCGACTGGATATCTCGTGCTGGTGCATGTTATATGAATAATTTAGTTAGGACAATATGTGTCGGTCTTTTCCTCAGAAGGGTTTATTTATAAATTAGATGTTTTTACTAATATTAAAAAAGAAGTTTGATAGTTTTATTTTTTCATTAAATTTGTTAAAAATTGTATTGCGTGTAGTTTTCACATGACTCTCGGTAATATGAATAAATGCGGTATTTTTTTTTTACTTTGACGGCCGAAATAATGTAGGTATTTTCAGTAATATTGTACCTATTTAGTGAAGTAAATTTTATATCAATATAAAACTTTTTGCAGTTTATTAACGCATTTTTACAAGTGACCCTATTGTTATGGACGAATTTATTGCTTTGTAAATGGATAAAGACTTTAAATTACTAGGTATATTTTCCAAGCAAAATCGTCCAATATGACTAGAATTTAGTTTAAAAAATTTTTTTGTCTTATACTTTTATGCAAAATATTCTCCGTGTTGGATCGTCCACTTTAAAAAGATAATAACAGGTTTAACGCGGCTAATACATAAGCCACTTTTTTCGATTTTTTAAGAAATTAATTAAAATTTAAAACATTGAATAAAATCTCATAGTTTTTGCCGCGTTTCGGGATCATAAAAAATAAAAAGATCCTTTGTATAAATAGTTGTATTAATTCTTGCGCTTACAGTAACATAATGCTGCAATTTATGTACCGTACATGGTACACTTCTGATGGTGCGTACTTATCGACATTTTCGTATTTCTTATTATTCTTGTTTAATTTTTATTAAATATTTCGGTCATCCGATGTTCCGTATAAAAGTAGTACAAACATTGATTTAAAATAACAAAAAATACGATATAGAAAACTGTAATCGGTTCCGATATCCAGTTTTCGTTTTATTCAATGAATAAATGAGATTTTCAAATTTTATTAAAGTAAAAATTGACTGCGTAAAACGAAAAATCAATAATATCGGTACCCGGGTATAAGGTATAAGATTCCGACCTCCCCTTAATACACATTCAAACAGTATGACAAAGTTTTAAAAGTGAATTTTTCTTTCTATCATAATGTGTAATAAAAAAAGAAAGAATAAAATTTATTTCAAAATGATCATACTCTTCGAATGTATATAAATAAACTTCTAAAAGTCTTATGTATGAGTATAATATCTTTATAGAATGAAATATTCTTGAAAAGTAAAATACCTTGTTTGATGACAAACTTGTTTATTTTCTAAATTTTATATTACATAAAAATAAAACAAAACCTTTAACTTTTTCCAGGCCAGAGCTTTCGAATTAAATGTTAGTCACACAGTTTTATTCTTAACTTGTTATTACTTATTTACGCAATCTTCCCACCAAATCCTATACTACCCAAATCACATATCGCCCCCCAAGTAGATCCACTCTGCGTCTAGCCAACTAGCACCCACCCACCATCACCAAAAAAACTCCATCCCCCAACATTCCTCAAAACAACCCTACAATATCAAACAAAACCCCCCACACTCAACGCACGTCTCTTCACAGACTCAAGACACCAGTTGCCTGCTGGAGCCCAGCGAGATCACCCCCGACCTGCACATCACCGGCTCGCCCTACTACCAGCCATCCCCCAGCAGTCTCGTCCACACACCCCAGCAGTCTCACTACGACTACCATCAGATCTGCGAGTCCACAGCCTTCACCCAGGACTTCTACACCTCACCGCAAACTCAACAGCAGCAGCAGCAGCAGCAGCAGCAGACACCTGGAGATCAGAGCCAGCACTGTCCGGACTACAGCACCCAACAGCTGGCCGCGCCGATCTACCACGTCGACTGCGACGACGCGGGCGGTCCCTACGCTACGCCGCCCAGCTACTATCAAGAGCACTCGCCCTCGCAGCAGCAGCAACAGCAGCAACAGCAGCAGCAGCAACAGTCGGGCGCTGGTGGAGTGATGGTGTCAGCGGCAGATCCGCTGCAACAGGTGCAGCAGGCGCAGCTGGAGAGCTATGTCGTGCCGAGCGATCCGCCGAGCAATCAACTAGCGTACGGTGAGTTAGAGGGGGGAGTTGGGTTGTATTGGGGTTTTATCATAGAAATTCTACCATTTTGTTCAATGAAAACCCTTTGCTTTGATAGGAGTAGCTGTTTATTTTGATAGAGTTGTTATCCTTACCCAAATAACTTTGATGGCGCGTGAAGCTTTAATCTTTATTCTTGCAAAAGTAGTTTGTACCATTTTTGCTGAGGCACAAATTTTTAGTTGTGTAATTATTACTCAGGAAAATCGAGTGAATTATCACCTTTTATTCTGTCTCGTTTTCGTTACGATAGGTAAAGCGAACAACCCAGTTTGTATTTTATGTGTTAATAGCTTAGACTTTGATAACGTCGTTATTACAGAGAACTTAATAAAATTAAAAACTATAATTGTTCAGCGTATCATAAACTTTCCTCAATTTTCTCAATATTTTATACCGCACATATTTTGAAGATATTTTAATTAGAAGCTACCCTTTATACATGGGCTCTTATGGGGCTCGAGTCATAAGAACAGATTGAAACATAGGGTGCAATGTCTGTAAAAATGCAGAGGCAATAATGAAAAACTATATACTTATTAAGTGAAAATTTAGAAAGCTGCGTACGAAATATCAACCCGTGTTACCGCATTTAATTCGGAGAAATCAACGACAACGGAAACCAAAACTCAAGCTTGTCGGCTGCGCGAGGTGGTGCGCGGGGACACTGAACCTCCGTAAAAGTCAAACTAAGAGAGAATTAATTTATATCTATCTCGTAAATCGATATCACTAGCGAAAATAGTACGTGTATTTGTATAGTTAAGGTGTAAATATTTGATAAGTCATATCTTTAGAAGTAGTTTTTAATGTGAAACATAAAACGGATTTCATTTTACGAACCCATCAGCATTATTGCTCACGTAATTGTATACTTTAAATAACTAGTATTATATGTACATTCTTATTACAACTTATAAAATCAATAATGGGAAGATCAATAATGTCCCAATTGCTACTCGTGTACTGATTTCTACTCACTTCGTATTTTTCCCGTTATTGTAATTTTTTTATAAAACCTTTTTCCTTTCTTATTGAGGCACAAGTTTCTCTCAATAATAAAACTAAAATAGTCACTCGGAATCAATCAAAATATAATACATTTATAATGCGATGTAAGAAATTAAAAAGCAACATATATATTACGTCTGAAATTATACTGACGAAAAATAGCACTAATTATATCTATTCAGTGTATAAAGATAACCCCATTCATAAAATCAACTACCCTTTGATTGCTTAACATATTAAACAAATTAAGAGGAGTTGGCGCCAGTATTCAAATGCGTACTTACTAACATTTCTGTATTTTTCATTATTCTTGTTCAATATTTAATTTTATTATTAATCTTAATCATCCAGTTTTCGATGGTGTTACATATACCGAATTATCACCATAGAAAAATCGTGAGCAAAAAGTACTCAAGTATATCAAGTCAATTTAGCTGAGTTCGACGTCAAGTCTACTAAAAATATTAAGCAATTTTATTTAAATTGAGTCATTTTAAGCTCAATTTACGTAAGAAAATTAAAAGAAATTTTTTTGATCGGCATTTGAGAGATACGTAGAAGATCTAAGTCAATGTATGAATTAATTTGAATTTTTGAAAATTATTAACATTCATACAAGCTATAGCGTTTTAAAGTTTCTTTATATGACGTCACCGTAATAAAACATCAAAGGATACCGGCGTTAATTAAGATCGTGACGTCACAACAAATTAAAAAAACTACCTTTTTTAATTTTCGAAATATCTGAAAAATTTCAACAGTTCTCAAGGAAAATGCCATGTGATCTATCATAATATAGTATTAAATAATAGTACATTATGCATCAAGGGAGTAAAGTGGGCAATGTACGCACCGTGTGACGTTGCCGACCGAGCGAAGCGAGGTCGGCATTTGACACAGTGCATGCTTGCCTACTGTACTCCAGAGGTGCGTATACTACTTTTCACCACACCCCCGTAAAGAAATGACTGTACGCATCTCAGCAGGCCGTACAGTACCCCATGCTCTGCCTAGAAGTAAAGTGACTTGTGTACGCGCGACGCGCTGTTTTACCGCTCGAGACGCAGTCGAGAGCGGAAAAAGGCGCATCGCGCATGCGCAAGTCACTTTATTCCCTAGGCAGTCCATGCGGTACTGTACGGCCTGCTGAGATGCGTACAGTCATTTCTTTACGGGGGTGTGGTGAAAAGTAGTATACGCACCTCTGGAGTACAGTAGGCAAGCATGCACTGTGTCAAATGCCGACCTCGCTTCGCTCGGTCGGCAACGTCACACGGTGCGTACATTGCCCACTTTACTCCCTTGATACATAATGTACTATTTCACCACACCCCCGTAAAGAAATGACTGTACGCATCTCAGCAGGCCGTACAGTACCCCATGCTCTGCCTAGAAGTAAAGTGACTTGTGTACGCGCGACGCGCTGTTTTACCGCTCGAGACGCAGTCGAGAGCGGAAAAAGGCGCATCGCGCATGCGCAAGTCACTTTATTCCCTAGGCAGTCCATGCGGTACTGTACGGCCTGCTGAGAGGGCGTACAGTCAGCACTTTACGCGCAGTGTGGTGAAAAATACATTTTTTACCGAATTTCTCAAATAGTTAGTGATTTTTATTCAAGCTTGCAAAGTAAATTTAGCTCAATCATCGTAGCCCAAGATTAAAGCAGATTTAGTTCAACCTTGAACATATATTGCTGATGATTTTTTTCAATGTAAATCAAAATTTGACTTAAAATAACGTAAAATATGATGTAGGAATATATCCGACATTCCCTTAAAGAGCTATTAAACGTTCATTTCTTAAGTAATTTTTGCAATTTGTTTGTGCAACAATTTTTCGAAATCCTTGTAGAAAATCCGTCGTGATTCTGCTGTATTTTTGGAAAATGCAGTAAAGCGTGCGCAATCTATTTCCGCAATCAACTATATTTCTCATGCTTTTTGCACTTTTCCATTACAAGCTCATTACAAAGATTGTGCTAGTATCTAACTTATATTATACCTGACATTTTCCACCCATACCAATCCACATTAGATGTTTGATTGCATCGAATTTAATTTAAAGGTTATATGAGTATTAGACGTTTAAGCTAAAATTACTAATATTACCAATTAGTAATTTTAGCTTAAACGTCTAATACTCATATATCCAAGTTTTTCTTGGAGTTTTAAGAGTCGATTTTACAAGTTGAGATCATTCTTGAGATAACTAAATTAAAAGAAAAATTATTTTTTTCAATTTTGTAACCATTTGAGTCTTAAAGGGTTAAGGTAAAAATAAATCATTCATCGTATACTATCTATTTTATAAGATAAGTTTCAATATATTTTATCTATATATAACGAAAATAAATATTAGCTAAATGTAAAAATTCTAATAAAGTTGTAGCCAGTAGTTCGAAACAATTAGTCTAGGCGCCCAGCAGGGTTTCATACCATCTTGTATGTCCATAACTCAAACCAAGCTTATTTTATGTTTTTTGACCTCCTGAACGCGAATTTCTTGGTTCGAAAGTCTGAAAATGGTCAGGTTAATTGTTATTAACAATAATTTGTTAACATAATTAAAAAATCTTTTTTATTAGATTCTTTAGATAATTATAAATATAAAATGTTTTTACAAATTTTTTTGAATATTGTTTAGTTTTTGAGTAGAAAATCCTCAGATTTAAAAATCGCGTTTATGGTAATTTTTTACTCAAAATATAAGGGCTCTACAAAAAACTTTTAAGAATAATTTAGCTTTAAAATCTTCCAGCGAATTTAAAAAAAAATTTTTAGTAAATTAGCGCAGTTTTAAAAAAAAATTAAAAATTGTGAAAAAATTTATAAATTTTTATAGCACACTAACCTCAAAATGCCAACTTTATTGTCGATTTTGGTGTCATAATATACTATAAAAAAATTAAAAATTAAAAAATTTTAAAAACATTTAAAAATTTTGAAAACATTTAGAAATTTTGAAAAAAGTAGAAGAAAGACTATTTATTAGTAAACATTTTTTTTACATTCTTTGGAAGATTTTAAAGCTAAATTGTTCTTACAACTGGCCAACAATGCGATTTTTTACTGTAAAATTAAACGGTTTTCAATAAAATTCTGTACGAACATTTTTTATTTATAATCATCTATAGAATCTAATAAAAAAATTTAGATAAAGAAAAAGATTTTTTAATTATGTTAACAAATTATTGTTAATAACAATTAACCTGACCATTTTCAGACTTGTGTCTACCACCAACGCACTTGTCTAAATTTTCTAAAAAAGAATCCACCAACACCATTTGAACTCTAAACTCGCCGATCGAGCAATCCAGCCCCCAGCCCCACCAATCCTCAATTAAAATTCCATTTTTATCTCTACTCCCACAGGCAGCCAAGTCCTGGACGAGTACTGGCCTCGCTGGTCCTACTCCGATCGGTCGGTGGTCGCCTCGCGCACCTCCGGCCGCGCGCTCGAGAACACCCTGAACCTCTGTAGTCCCGCCTACGTCGACTACTCCAAGCTCAACGAGACCTGCTGCGTTTACAGCAACAGGACACCGGTGATGACCCTGCGCCGGGGCGTCAACAACGCGGTGCTGGCTAACAACAACATGAGCGGCAGTCCGGCGAGCCTCGAGACGCGCGCCAGCAGCAGCAGCAGCACCACCAGCGAGTACAGGCAGCACAGCTTCGCCTCGAACTGGCTACTGTACAACGAGGAGGCCGGAGAGCTGGCGAGCTCGAGGAGGACGACGACGATGACCCTGAGCTCGGGATACGGCTCGCCACTGCAGGAGCCTGAGAGTATCATGTGAGGGGGGAGGGGGGTATGGGTTGTTGTTTTTAAGGGACCTTTCCGTGTGAATCTATTGTGACTGGCAGTGAGTGTTCCGGGTTATTTGGTTGCTCTAGGTGTATGCGTACGTGAGTAGTGGTGTGGTTAGTGGAGATATCGAGGGTTGAGTGGAGGAAGAGACTAACTCCGCGTTCAATTGAAGATGGGGCTAACTCGGAAATTGCGTAAACAAGAGCTACTTTAACGAATTATTTCTCGCGTTTAATTTTGTAAAGAGTAAATATGAAAAGTAGGAAAATGAATTTTTACGCCAATCATACGTTTTGCTCTGTTTTATTATTGCTGTTTATAAACTAAAAATAACGTGAAATAATTAGTTCAAGTATCCTATCTTTACGCGATTTCCAAATTAGCCTCTTCTTCAAGCGAACGCCGAGTTAGCCTCTTCTTCCACTCAACCGTCGATAGACTTTTTTGTTTTATCTTCACGAGAAATACTGCTTATCCATGGAAAACTATTTTCTATGTGATGAAAAATATATATTTAAATACATGAATATTACGGAAACACTGTTTATGCAATGCTAAGCAGTCTGTGAGCATACATAATCATTGATAGCTCGTAACCTATTTGTTCTGGCATGTACCGAATCACACGGAGCAGTCACTTTTACAGTCGCATCACATCAGTGTGGAATGTTCCTTGGTTGGTTCCGTTGTACGATGTTCGAGATGCTAAGGGAGAGCTGAAATCTACGTCGTTGGCATCGTGGTTTTATTGAATGATTTAGAGAGGGGTGGTTTTTGAGATGAAGAAAATGCTCTGTAGTGTGTTTTAAATTAGATGGAGGGTATACGAGTTGAGTTTACAAGGGGTTGCAAACATTGTTTGAACGAAATAGTTGGGTTTGGGATACTTTACTTTTAAAGGTGTCTTGTATCGCACATTTTTGATAAAATAATTATTGTTACCATTTGAAAATTTAACTTGCATATTATTTATCTGTTTTGTAAGAGCATCCTTTAGAAAAGTATTTCTTCTTTGAATTATTCAATTGAAACGTGATATTGAAGCGGCAGGTTTTAATTAGCGGGTATCACTTTCCTTTATAACTGTATTGACGTATAGTCCAAGTTAAAAGTTAGTTTTTCACTTAAAAACAGCAATAATTAATTATGCGAAATAGTTTTTTCCTTTTTTTGTTTAGTAGAGTTATGGAGAATTATAATCTGAATGGGGCCAATCTTGAAAGTTATAGATCACAATAAAATTGAGTTTCGCTATTTTTGTTAAAATCGGTAAAATTGCAGTAAATTACGGTTTTCCGCGTGAAATTAAAAATAGTGAAACTTTCTTAATTTTACTATCATTTATAACTTTGGAGACTCATATCATTCAGATAGCAATTATCTACAGTTTCTACTAAAAAACATAAAAAAGTTACTTGACATAATTAATTATTGTAATTTACAACTGAAAAACTTACCTATGGTGTATAACTAGTAGGACCTGATGTACATCTATATAGCAGTTCGTATTAAGTTCGAAAAATCGATGATCATAGTTTTTGTCAATCTTTAAAAAGATTCCGAAAATCAATGATAAACTATATGGTTTTATCGTATGATATGATCATTAAAAGTTAAGGCCAAGTCTTTTTTCGATAGCGTTACATTTTTTTCACTTTGGACTCGATTGATTTGTTTACTTTGTACGATATTTTTTCTTCGTGATTCTCGGTTCCGATTTTGTACGAAGGTTTAGCAGTGAAAACTGTGGTGTGAGATTCTTGTTAAATATAAGGTAATGAAGTGGAGTTTAATATAAATTACATGGTCTTACTACATGGTATATCGTATACTATGCGATAAAAAAGTTTCATGATGATTTAAATGGTTTTCCTTTATATGATAAATCATCTGATTAAGTGAATGTATTGGATTTTCTTACATTTCCTCAATTGTGTTAATATATGATTTTACTAAATAATAAGATCATGTTATTCGTATAAACGACTGCATTTAAATTATTTATTATGTCATTAATACTCAAATCGTGGTCAAATTGACGTTGATTTGTTGAGTTACAAAGAAAATACATTACAAATTCGAAAAGAACCGTTGTTCTTATAGAGTATTAAAATCAAAACTAATCAAAATGAAAAAAGAAATAGAATACGTTTATGTACTGAAGACTACTAGACGAAACGTAAATTTTATTGATTTACAATTTATTTTGTATTGAGCATTCAGAAATCATGACGAAAAAAGTAGTTTAACATTGCTCTTTCCTACTGTTTTCAATTTCAATTTTTAAACCTCATAGTAATCGTGGGTTAATTGTCTTATTCAAGCTATACTTAATAAGAAATTTATGTTCCTAACGAGATGAAAGAAATTGCTTTTAGTGAATAAAAAGCTTAATCACATGGTTACACGTAATTGCTATACATCACTATTACGTAATAAATTATTTTTAACACATAATGCCATATACACATGAACATAACAGTATCCAGTTAAAATGTTCGATAGGTGCCTATATCTGTATATAATATAATAAGTTAACTATTCGAGCGCCAAAAAAAAATAAGAAAGTCTGACTGATAGGATACGAATTGCCGTCTCAAATGCGTATATATTTCTATGTATAAAATGAGTCTTCTAGTCGGGGATCGTCAGACTTGTGAAGTATATATTATAAGCGCGTAATATTAATAATTATTTAAGAGCATAATATATCTTTTGTAGTTGATATAAAATATCATAAGAAAAGCGAGTTCCTAATGCTGTAGATCAAAGAAAGCAAGCGTGTAAAAGAAACGAGAATGTGTGCCTTAAATTACTGCCATGCATTGAATGCGTCATTTTTTTCTGCTTGATGAACGTACGTAGGTCGTTTAATCAAAAGTTGCTGCGTATAATTAAAAAGAAGGCATACGTTGGGTGGTTAAGCGTCTTGCTGAAAAACATTTTGTACTCAAATCATCATCACAAACAAAAAAATCACAATGATTGTATTTAATTTTTGTATTATTTTTCGAGTTTCCTCGAATATTTACATTCAATAAACTTTTTCTAATAAACCTTTGTGATTCTTATTCTGTTTAAACTCGCCTACAATACATAAAAACTTGAAAAAGGTTTTCAGATTGAATTTGATTATTGCACATTAAGCAATAAATTTAAAGCAATAATTCTCATATAAAATCTCATAATATGTAATTTCTCTAAAATATTTTATTGTATTACTCACATATAATTAATATAAAGTTTTCATGAAATCACTTAGAAATTTAATGTACATCAGTCTTGTTTTTACAATTCCACACTCTAAGAATACATATTAAATGAAAATACAACATTTTTTAGACAATAATAACGATGACAATACAGATTTTTTTAACTTATAGGTTAAATTTGTATTTGATTGGCCATATAGTTTTCGAGATATAATCATCTGAAATTCTGAATATTCTCAATATTTAACATATCACTTATTGCAATCAAGGTAGAGAACTAATGTAGCAACATCTATAATAGTAATTGAAACAGAAATTAGATTCAAATTATATCATTATGTACTGAAATATATAGCGCGATTTTAGCGTAATCTACCGTATCGTATCGTATCATTAGTTATAAAATTTAGTTATCTTTTTGTAACCCTTCTTGAATTTTACCCTTACAAAGTTTCATCGTTTATTGAACTTTTGTTTTGAATAACTAACTTTATAAAAACTAACAGCATATTTAAAATACAATTGTCGTACGTATAATGGGGCGACTGGCCATTTAAAAGCTTAAAGGTCGTGCATTGGAAGCTTAATTTCAAATTAAACACTTGTAGAAAGGAATAATATTTTAGCATAATAAAATTATTATTTTTACATGCATAATTTGTAATAACTATTTAACCCCGTTTTACGGTATACCGTACAAATGTCTATAAGGTCTTCAAAAATATATTTTACATTTTTCTTTGTATGATAATTAGATTCTGAATAAGAATCATTGAGAAATAATTTATAGTCGTCTTTTTTGTAAAAGTATGTATAATAAAAATCCACTAGATTTCTGCTTAGTGAAAAAAAGATCGTATGGGATTAAAAAAAAATTATAGCATTTTTACATGACAAATCGGACAATGCATGAAAAATTCTGAAGACATTTTTTCTGAAAATCTTTATTTTAACTTCTGAAATAGTAATATCGAAAAGAGCGAAGGTGTATTGGTTATTATATCACAGAGTCACACAAAGAATATTATTAGCCCAAAACATGGAAGTCAAAAACATCGAATAGTTTCGTAGTTTTTTTCAGAAATAAATTTTTCATTCAAGCAAAATAATTTTTTTCCCATAATTCTACAAATCTATGCGAGGATTTGTTGCTTATTATCTCAAGGAAACTAAAAATTACACACAAAGTTTACCCCAGAATATTGTAAATCTTCAGAATAACATAGTTTTTCTTTCAAAAATCGATTCCTCGGACAAAAAATTATCTTTCCGAAAAAAGCGCACAAAGAAAAACAAAAACCTCCGTAAACACTCCAACCCACCTTATACCCTCATCAAATCACCCTTCCACCCTAAAAGCACTGTCAAGCTTCCATTTCCCCGCCCAAGTCAAAGCCAAGTCAAGCCAAGTCAAAAAGAAAATCAAGCCTCGTGCAATCGCTAACGAAATCTCTTAAATCAATTAACTCCGGCAACCACTGACCTTGCACCGGCTCCGGCTGGAACTGCTGCTTGATGAAGTTGAAGACCCGCAGGGGTATCGAGTCCCTCGGCCTGTGCCGGTAGACGATCTCGCTGTCGGGGGTCGTGCTGCAGGAGCCGCGCCGCGAGCCGCTCACCGTCGTCACGTGCACGCTGTACATCGCGCGCGACACGTAACACTACCTTCACGAGCGCGCTCGCGCGACTATCTTGCTTTTCTTTTTCTGCAGCCGAGGTGGACACACACACGCACGCACACGCGCGCGCGCGCGAGGAGTTGGTGGGGGTGTGTGGAATTGACGAACAAAGATACAGCTGCAGCTGGCTGCAGGTTTGTGTGTACCTAAGCAGAGGGTATATATGTAGGTTTGTATGGTGTAGGTGGTAAGGGGTGGGAAGAGTTCAGTGATCTATAGGGCAGTACATGGGATAGTTATGGTGATTTGGCCGTTGCGCTGTGTTCTGTGCAATGTGCTTTTTTGTTGTTTTTCGTTTTGCAATGCTTTCGCTTTCTTTTTTTCTCGGTGATTTGCAATTGTCTTGTTAATTTTTTTAAAAGATAAGCTGATTCAACAGGTTGAACGCACGGCTAAGCGTGTAAGCCGATTTTGCAGCATTATTTTTAAAAATTAATTGAAATTTTTAAAATTCGATGAAAACTGTATGGGATATCTATCTTTTTTTAACATTGTGAAGAATACAGAAATCGGTTGCATCAGTTTTATTAACTTTTACTTTTACGGTGAACGATAAAAAATGCACAAGAGACTGCGAAAATTTATGACAAATATATGGGAATGTTTTACCCTTGAGGATTTGAGAACAACTTTTGATATCCTTTAATGCATGGCCGAAAACAACCTGCAATACTTATCTAAATATGTGATATATCACGTACTTTCTTAGGATTCCATACTTTTTCACATCATGTATTTCATGTATTTCATACAAATTACTAAACTTGATAGAACGTTGAAGAATTTACAGAGTACATATTAACAAAACTTAAATTTACCAGAAAACACTGTCATAGTATTAAACTTGTTCGATATACTTTGTTTCTAAGAGGCACAGACTAAAACCAAAAAAAATTGTCACTTCTTTGAACCATTATTTATATGAAGTATATAAATACATCGTAGATTATAACAACCTTTGTTGAAAACTGTATAAAAAAGACAGAACGAAAATAAACCTGCTACACAAGTTTTCACTTCAAGCCAAATTCTTCTTAAATATGTGGCAAAATGGAAATTTACTTGATTAAAAACAATTCATTTTAAGTAAAGGAATCGTTTTGCATCAATCAGATTTTCATCTTGGTGCATATTTAAGAAGAATTTCGCGTGATGTTAGAACTTATTTCTCTTAGTGTACTTATATATTATATATTTAGAGCAACATAAAAGTACAAAATTCTGCGGTTTTATCTATATATGGCTCACGCCGCATTGAACCTGTTAAAAAAGTTGTAGCTTATTTACGTTTCTTTGAATGACGCCTGTATTGTTACTATAAAGGTGCCACATTTACATACGGCGATACATGAATTTTCTAACTGATGTACATACATACACGTTTTATTTTGAATGTTTTGCAAAAGTTCATAAGAAAGTATGTTATAATCTGTTAAAATATGATATAATCTAATATCATGTTAAACCCGAATATTTCTTCATAATTTGGTAAATTACGGCATAAAACATTATACATCTACAAATTTAATGTTCTTGAATACTATAATTGGGTTGATTATTGTCATAAAGAGTTTAAAATTAAATAGTTGAAGTTTCATGTGAGCGCGGGAACTAAAAACAGGTAAATGTATGTTTAAGTAGAAGAATCGAGTAAATATGTAGTACTCAAACTTTTTATTCGAAAATTCGTTTTTTCCTTCTGTACTTTAAAGAGTAGAAAACAATTAATACGAAATCTTTGAAAAGTAAGTGAAAATTATTATTTATTTTAGTACGAGCCTTTGAACATATTGAATCATAGATTATTTTATTATATTAATGATTAATAGTAATAGGTCATGTGTAAGAATTTTAAGGTAGTTCTTTAATATTTATTGTTGATTTCATTCAGGTACTTCATTATAGTTTATAAGAGAAAACGAAGAAAGTTGAAAGAAAATCAATCAAGTTTTTATAATCACACGTCTGATTATGTTTGACATGTATCTACTTACATAAGTACTTAGCCTATGGAACGGACTTTCATTGGTCTGTTTTTCAACTTTACTCGAACTTAAAGGGATCAAATCTATTTTTAAACCTAATTTGCTGAGCTTTACTGTTAAAATAAAATTTCTGTAATATATATAAGCACCTCAAAGAACGTATATTTTTAACTTTTCTATTTTTCGTTTGCTAATTGATTTATAAAATTATCATTTAAATTATAAATAACTGAACAAAGTACAATTTATCTGCTTAATTATTTACTTTAAAAATCAACTTATTATAATTAAAATTAAACACGTATTTTATAAAGTAGGTAGAGAAATAAGTACCAACCGCCAACTGCAGCTCCGTTCATTAATTTTACAGTTGATTTAAGTGTCGCAGGATCGCTCGTATATTAATTAGAAACACTTTTTTCGCAAACTTTTCTCTTTGTGGCTCCCGAATTATGCTTTTGACCTACTGTAGCTTTTCATACATTTTTTGTTAGTTTTCTAATGTAAAATACATTTTAATTGCTTTGACACAAAAACTAAAATATCAAAATGTTGAAAACTAGCGAAAAATTACTTTTCTCCATGGAAGCGTTAAGGAATTTTTCACACAATGTAAGTTCGCTATGCTTAATTGACTGAATCCTGAGAAAATATACATGAACCAAAGGTATATTAAACTTCCTTAAATTAAAGCAGTGCTCTGTGTTTTTCACGCGTTCGCTCTTCGGTCTCGTAATATATGAAATTTTTGCTTTTATTAAGGGCACCTAATCACCTCAATATAAAAATGAATTAGTTATATATTTTCGGTGAGAATTATAAATTCTACATCATTTATTAAGAACTTTTTTTTAAATAATCGAATATATTCTATCATATTTTGATAATCCGCAAAATTTTGAGAAATAAACTGATCGGGTTAGGGTTTTGTTTTATTGTGTCCAAATTACATATCTTTAGGTTATCTATGTGGGAATTCGAAGAACATTAATAAATAAATTTGTAATATTTTTTAAGCAATTTTCTTTTTATGTTGTACAAGTTTAGAATCAGAAAGTACTAGCGTTCACTTGCAACCGTTTTAGACTGAAATACAAGGGGGGAAACGAGAAAATGTTGAATTACAGATTTTACGTATATGTACTACGTTTGAAGTTAATCAGTTAAAAGCTAATGCGCAAAGAATATCTCACAGCTCAAATATTTAGATACGAGGTGAAGCGCGTTAAAGCTTTACGAAGTAATTGAATTATGTTAAAGGGTTTGAAAGAATTGACCTAAGACTCATTGGAAAAATAGAATAATTAAAAAAGAGGAAAATTTTTGCTGAAATTTAAATGCTTTTTCTATAGCGAAAAAAATAGCATTATTTATGTTCAATTCGACTAATCGAAAGATACAATACATATTGATTCATAAATTATTTCATTTTTCGGTTATAACTATTAATCTATTTTATTAACTTAAAAAAAAAAAAAATATTTTTGATATGCTTTAAATATTTATTACAATTATTTGACACAAATGGTGAGTACATTGAACGTTCAAATACATGAATAAATACAACCTGATATTAGAGAAAATTTATATATTTTTTTCAAATCAAACTATACAATAAAAAAAATTAAAATCAGAATTAAATTATACAGTATGACAAATTATTGTTTAAAACACAAAATAAAATTTTAGTTCAAAATGGTAATATCCAACAAATGAACAACATTAGATGAATAAAACACACGATATATAGATCTGAAAAATCCAGTAATTCCATATTATTTTTTGCAATGACAAAAATAAAACTCTTATCTATAAAATAAATTCGAAAGATTATTTAAATTATTTTTTAAGTATACCCAATGGTAAAAATAACTTTGAATATGTCGGGGATCTTTTTCAGCATTCCGATCACTACTTTTAATTGAGATCATGAAGGACTTATATATACATCATAATACGTAATCTTTCGAAATCTCAGTTAACACGTTACAAAATGCCGAAAATTGCCAGCCGTATTCAAAGCTATTTCAACCTTGGATGTACCTCTATAATAAATATTGTGTATGAATAGAATTATTTTTGTGTTTAAAAATAACAAAGATATTTCAAATTCTGATAAAAGCGTCTGACCGATCTATAATCAGTCTAAAGTGAAACTACTGAAAAAAATTAAAAATTAATTCGTTTAATTTTGTTATAAGAGAACCTCTAAAATCTGCAAAAGTTCATTCACCTTCAGCCTTATGCCGCTCGAGACCCCGCAATAAGATATATAATATAGATGCTAATAGTCATGTAGATGATAAATAAGAAGCTAAGCCAATATGTGTTTTGTTTTTTATTTTAAAATGAAAACCAAATTTGCAAAAGTTATAGCTTAGTAAAGGTCCTTCGAGAGATATCACATCATTAAAACATCAAAAGCTGTCGACAGACGTGACGTCAGGTCGTTTTCAAAGTTTTATATCTTCTTCAATTTTAAAGATATCGTGAAAATTCCAAAAGTTTACGAAGAAACAAAAGATACCAAAATTTATATAAGAATATACTGTTAAATGAAACTAGGTCTTCTTCTCTATTCATGAAGCAAATAATGTGCTATTTTCTAAAATTTAACAGATTTTAGTAAAAACGTTTTATGCAAATCATCAACTCCTACATCTATGAGATAGGTCTTAGTGCTAATATGATTTCTTTTATTTCTGAATGAAAAGCTTTTAATGGAAAAAAATACACATACTGTTTTGAAACATCTATTCAATAAGTTAGTTAGGATAGGTGAAAAATTGAACGAACGTTCTTTAACAAATAATATTAGATACCGTAATGGACCCAGTTTCTATAAAGGATCCAATTCTTGATTACTTCTTTTTACATATATATGTGTATAAATTGTTACCACAAACTTATTATTACAGAATGTTTTTTAAGACTTAGGAAATAAGTATTGATTATCTAAAAATGCGCATTTAAAGTTTCAAAATGAAATTAATTAAAATCTACTTTTATAGAAATAAGTGCTGACCAGAAACTGGTTCTGTGACGGTACTATATTTTTTATTAAGGAAAGATTCTGGTGATATTGAAAACTTTTTTATTTCTTAACATAAGTATCAAGTTAAAATTTTTATGAAGGATGATAATAGAAAGCTCTATACCAATTTTCAGCGTGAATCGACCGATTCATATTAGACTTGTGTATTAAAAAGATTCATTTTTTTCGAAAACAACCTCTCTTTAAAATGTCTTGCGTAAAGGATTTTAAGTAATATCTAGAGAACGACTCATAAAGATTCATTCAAACTCCTTGCACAAAGTACTTTTTAAATTTGAAAACATACATTTTGATAAAAACGCGTCTAAAGTTTCGATTGTGTGTAAAATAACATGTAAATTTCTTCGCTAGAAATGCTATAACTTTGTTCATTTGTCTAACTTATACATCAAGTTGGTCTCAAAATATTCTTCAAATTATGAACATAAAAATGCTACAGTAAAAGAAATTGATAATTTAGCAAAGAATCACCAGAATCCTATCTTATATAGAAATGCGATAATAAAAGTACATAGTGAGAGGCAATTTAATTCCAGAGAAGTATTCACTGCGAGTAAAAGACGCTTTTGAATTATGGTGGGGTTTTGGTCACTTTTGGTAAAAAGTTGAGTTTTTTTATATAACATATTATTTATCTTTGCACTTTACATATGCAAGAACGAAAATTAAAATGCGATTTTTTTAAATATACATTTTCAGCTTCAAACGAATGAACGCGCATTCCTTTGCTAAAATATTCTTCAGTTTTTTCAGGGAAAGTTAGAATTTTGTTTTGTACTTAAATACCCTATAAATACTAACTTGGTTAGTATTCAGTGCTATGAAAACAAGATGATTAAAAAATATTTTACTTTAAAATGTGTTTAATTTTTTTATACTCAAAGTATGAGATGGAACAAAAAATCTAACTTTTGTTGATCAACTTAAAAAGATTACTGAAATTTTTTCAGTGCATCAAAAGCTTATGCGCAACAGACTTTTTGAATAACAATCATTATTATTGTAAAAATTCACAATTTTTTGGGCTGAAAATATATAAATACCTTTACATTGTGATCCGTAATATGTAGTAGAATGTTCAAACATTTAGGTTTTATCATTATAGATTGTTCATTTTAGACCAAAAGTCCACCTCAACTTAAGATGATGCTAAAGCCATCTGTCACCGACCAATACGAGGAAACACTTTTCTCATTTAATTTTCAATTTTTAGCAAATATCTTTATGAAACGTTATTGTCCCAATCAAAAAACAACTTTCCAGAGAGATATTTGCTCAAAATTGATAATTGAATGAAATAAGTGGTTCCACGTATTTGACGGTGACCGGGGGTTTAGCATCACCTTAATTAAAAGAAAAAAGAAATAAACTCGTTACCGGCACACAACTACATAACGAACCCTCAAGCTCCAAAAATCCCCGCAAGAGTTTACTCACCTTCGACCCACCGCTCGCTTTTATACCACTCCAAATTCAACCAAACTAACTCCACTCTCTTACTATTATTCCCTACAATAAATTGACATCAACACCTCCAAACAACAAATCTCGTCCTCTTTCCACTCGAACCCTTCGCACCTCAAAACACCAACAACTAGAATGCACACACAAAAGAAAAAAAAAAGAAATCGCACCTATAAGATTATATATCAAAACTCGCGGGGTTATTTGCGTGCGCGCGCGTTTACACAGAACCGCAGTCGGCGGCCGTCCGCACGAAACTCGGCCGCTCTCTCTCACCTATACTCTCTACCACCGGCCCGCGTGCACTGCGTCGGCTGGGTGGGAGGGGGAGAAGGAGGAGGAGGCAGCCGCGCTCGCGCGCTCGAAAAGAGAAGAAAAAAAGAAAACGCGAAACGATACCTACACCGCGAGAACCTACATATACGAATGTTGTACGCGCGCGAGGAAAAGCGCGAGACAAGGGAAAAAAAAGAAAGAGAGAGAGAGAGAGAGAGAATGAGTGCACGTGTGTGTACACTATGCATCTTTAATGAGGTCCTTCAGCGAGTACCGTGTAGTATAAGACTTGACTCTCGAGTCTAATTATTTCACCGCGGGCAAATGCGCATTCCCCCCACTTTCTACTTCTGTCTTTGCTTGTTTTTTGTGTAGGTCTTTGTAGCGCGAGCTCGCGAGGGTGTTTATTTATACAAGCGTGTTTGCTGCCATGCATGCGCGCTCTGGATTGAGTTGGCCAGCTTTTTTCGGGGGGGGATGTTGCACGAGCAAAGTTTTTAGAGGAGGCTATATATATATAGGTAGGTTGGGTGGTATATAGGCTGCTGTGGGTGACTTGTTTTGTATACTTGTTGCGGTAGAAGGGTTTTCTTTTGATGTTTCGTAACATAGCGTACGTCGATTCGCGTGTGAAATATTGCGGGGAAATGGCTTTTGACGGGTCGTGAAGTGTTTTTGAGAATTCGTGTAAAAAGTTGTGGGAGAACTCACGTGAGAAGTCAAAGGATGTCACGTGACGCCTATGCGCGATTTTTTACCACAAATATTAGAAAGTACAATGCTTGACACCATTGACTGTCAAATGGTTATTCGCGCAAATTGGAAAAAATGTCAAAACCTCATCAATTTTTAGTACACTCAGAAAACGATCCTTTCGTCCCAAGAATATGTCCTCTCAAAATAAATACCTAGAAGAATTTCTGTTGTAAAAAACAGATTTGTCTTGTAGAAAAATGAGTCATATAATAAGGAAGAAAATTTCATTTTGAAATTTTCTAGGTATCTAGGTATTTTAAGAGAACATCTTTTTGGATTAAAGGATGGTTTTCTTACAATTAAGTCCGGGTCACGGATTTTGATGAAACTTCGGAGATCATCTTTTAATAACTAAAAACGAAGCACAAGGCCCGTAGTTTTATCAAATGGGCCTTTGTGGAGAATATGTAGCTTATTTCATTAACATTATTAGTATATGTCTGCCATAACTACTGTCTCAGATATCGCCCAGACCTCGCATAGAAGTGTAGGAATGAAAAAAAATGTTTTGCCGACTCTGATGTGTGTATTATAATATTGTCAACTTTCTTGGATAAATTCCAAAACATGATTTTCAATATAAAACCATATTCCACGTGAAAAAAAGCGAATACGTATGTCAAATCCCCATATGTACGTTGCAAATTGTACGCTTCGTTATGTATATTTTCATTGGGTTTAAAGACAAATTGAACTAACTACTATTTAAACTGGATGCATACTTTTTGTCCAGCAATTTGCACCAAAATATTGATAATAGCATTTATCGTTTTGATAAACATGCTATTTGACTTCTCAAAAGTATCTAACGACAAATTTTCAAAGTATATACCCAGAGTACACAAATGCAAATTGCAGAATGGTAAAAGGTTTAAAAAATTGCAAACGCGCAGAAAATTTTTTAATTTTGTAACGTACAAACATTTTAGTCAGTTACGTCCCCCATGTAAACCATTATTTAAATTACGTTTATTGGTCAACAAAATACATTTTCTCATAGTATTTGGTGGGCATAAGAATTATCTATGCGGAAAATTTTTAATAACAAATATACGAGATATTACGAACATTTTTAACCTGGAATGTCAGTTCGGTCCCTGTCAGTTCCGCCCCCTGCCAGCATCATACAATATTGTGTACATTTTGATTGGAATACTTTCTAATATATCCCATTCAAGTATTTTGTTTTAAATGTTATTGTCAGTGCAAAAAATCATCAAATTCTAAGAAAGAGTTAGTTAGTGAAGAAATGTTGTTGTTGTTTTAATACATTTTCGAATACTGTTAAAGCTAAACTGGGACAGGTACGACAGAATCACTCATATTATATCTTTTATCCAGCATTGCGTATATGAGCAATGTTAATGCTTTAACTCTATCTCAGGTTTTCAGGACACGATTGATAAGACTTCCGGCATTGGGCTTGATTTTCAGGTACCAGAAAACGAGTTTCACCTAAAAGTTTAAAAAAAATCCGTGACTTGTACTCCATATATTCCCCTTGTTCGTCTGGGAATAGTGAATTGTAGATGATATGACATGCAGAGCTGGGTGTAAGTATGTAAATAATACATATAAAACATATCGACGACCCTTACGAAGACTACACACACATTTCCAGCTCCCACGAAGACTAGCACATTTCAGCACTTACAGCGAAGAATAGTACATTTGAAAATCCCCCACGAAGACTAGCAGTTTTCACGAGTTTCCCACGAAGATTAACACTTTTCATAAATTTCCGACGAAGACTAGTACTTTTCACATAGAATATATAAATTACGAGTATACCGATAAAATCTCGAACAGTCGGATCAATTCTTTTTTTATCGGGTTCGAGTCAGGTACTAGACATATACAGTCAAAAAAATCGAAAACGCTTTTACTAAATCTAATGGGAACTTTTCTAATATTCATTCGACGTGTAAAACTTTCAAAACACACAATTTTTGGTAAAGGAAAATGTAATTAATTAAGATTTTCATTTTTATTTTTTCGATTTCTTATGCTTAAATTGTTTATAACTTTTTAAACTAATTAATTTTATAACTCCAAACTTTTACATAATAACTATAACTATATGTAATGAGTTTACAAAAAGGTTTTAGGGCTGGAAATATAATATTGATAAAGTTATAAATGACTAAATTTTGAGTGGGGCCTCAAAGAATCCACCTTAGTATAGTAAAGGGTTAAGACAATTTAAGATTGCTATAATACAAAATAATATGTTTTTTTTCGCCACAAAAATTATACTTTAATGCTCGCATGACTCTCTTTTTCACGCTTTGAGGTCAGAATTTTAGCGTTTTTGTACTTTTTAAGTAAATATCTTTTTAATAAGTTCGGTTACTCATATTTTTCATTGAGACATTAAAAAATACGGATTTTGTACTTTTATACGTTAGTCTTTCACTTTGATCAGAAGTTTTTGCGAAGAAATAGCTTAATATTACTGCTGAAAGTCGCGTTGATTCTCATAAAACGTGTGCAAAATAGACGATTTTGAAGTAATTTTTTCTCTAAAAGTTTTTCGGCAACCTGGTTTAAAACTTTTAGAGCAGATACATTTCATGTTCACAAATAACCTAAATAAGTTTTACTTGATTCTAAAGTCATTTCATTCGCGTTCGAGCAAACTTAAGCAAATATTTACTTAGTACAAGAATAAATATTCTCAATTTTAAAAATTGATGGTTAAATTTAAGATTCTTAATAAAAATATTATTTATTTATTTAAATTAAGAATATGAATGGTTTAAATAAAAATAATTATTTTTTTAAAATGAACTAAATATTTCTTTACGTTATGTAAGATGTAGTTGTGACGTACATTACAAATGACGTACCAACGAGGCCTTAGTGGAACACGAAAATCAGGTTAAATTCACGTAAATTAATAATAGGAGAAATAGCGACAGTAAAAAATTAAACATAGTAGTGAATTTGAAAAAAGTCGAAATTTTTTTTACACGGTACTCAAGCAAGCGACAGTTCAGTGATTTAAAGTGGAAAAAATTTTTGTTCTTGTATTATTAATTATAAACAAATTGGAAATTTTTTTTTTATACGTTTAAGAAGTTTGTGAGAGGACTTTGAAAATTTCCACTTGCGTTAATGGGTTATAGATAGGACTCTAAAAATTTTCACTTAGGTTATTGAGTTATATATTGGACTTAGAAAATTTTCACTTGGTTTAATGGGTTATAGATAGAACTCGGAAGATTTTTTTGATTTTGAGGTTTTTCCAAAATTTTTTAGGGATATTTTTGAGGATTTTCCGAAATTTCTTTTTAAAAATTTTTTATTTAAAGAATTTTACAAAATCTTTTTTTTTTATAAATTTTGGAAATTTTTCGGAATTTTTTTGAGAATTTTTCGGTTTGAAAAATTTCCAAAAGTTTTTTGAGCGATTATTGTAACTTTCTTTAAAATTTTTCCGACATTTTCTTTTTGATAATTTTTGTTGAGCATAATTTTTTTTTGGAATTTGAGAGGGTTTTTAGATTTTTCTTGAAATTTTTCCGAATTTTTTTTGTAGCGCTTTTGACGTGAAGGTTCTTTCACAGTTCGGGGGTGTTTTTTTAAAGATATTCTTGTTTCAATTTGGAATTTTCCGAAAATTTTTTTTTCCATTTTGGCTATTTCTGGAGAAGATTGTAGCGATATCCGGCAAAAATAGCGAAATACCACATGGTAAGTAGAAGATTGCGGCAGCGCATTGAGTAGAATAGCGATAGAAAGAAGGTTGGAAAATAGGAGACTATGCAGAAAATTGTTGTTTTGGGGATTTAGTGAAATTTGAGATAATGAATTAAAGTGAAAGACGAATTATTTTTTTGTGGGTAATTATTCTGAATTTCGACTCTATTTTTCAAACCTCCTTAACGAATTGTTAAATTAGTAGAGTAGGATTCACACCACCATATAGGGGAAGTTTCTTTTGCGAATACCTCCACAAAATATTAATTTTGCTGTGCTACTGCCCCCAAATCGATTAGTAAGAATGATTTACAATTTTTGATTAAGAGTAATATTTTCTAACAACTGCTGGGAAATTGGGTGTAAAAATACAAGAACAACTAAAGTTGTTGTTACAACTACTGTGTCAAAGGAAATATTGATTATTATATATACATATATATATATATATATATATATATATATATATATATATATATATATATATATATATATTTCATTTGTATTAGTAAGTATCTGCTGAATTAATTGCGACCTAGAAGAAACCTCAGATTATTACTCCAGATATGAACAAGAAGAGAATACCAAGAACTACTGAAGACTGAATAGCGACTTTATTAGTTTCGCGTCAGGGTATTTCAGCAGCTACTCAAGAGTTAGGCAACCAAATTTCGATTAGGCATTTCAGTTAAAGGAACCGATAAAGCAGACCTAAAGAAAAGAAGCTATTTTCTTTGTTTTATCTCCTTTTGTCCCTTTAGTAAAAGTAACATACGGTAATCTCCAGAGTAACATAAAATATATATAAATATACATATTATTATTATAAATCCTTATAAAAATTGAATATTAGTGACACAGTAGTTAAGCAGGAAAATTGTCCCGTAAAAGAGTTAAGACTGTTTCCCTCATTAGCGACCTATCCATTCACGTGCACCAGGTACTGCAGGTTAAATCCCCGTCTTTGAAAAGATTCCAAAGACTTGGGTGGGCCTTCCCAATCTAGCGAACATTGTAGAACGGTAGAGTGTAAATAGCGACCAAACAGCTGTTTTCTTTTCCCCTTTGTGTACGAGTAAAAAGTACAAAATGAACACAAGACAAGCAGCAAAGAAGGACCCGCGCATACTCCAGCGAATGGCGGTATCGACTAGAATAAATGGGATGGACCCAAACGAACTGATAGTAATCCTGGATCAAATGGGATTGAGCGTATCGGGGACAACAGTCCAACTCAGAGACAGACTCCTGCGGGCAAGCATAAGGGCAGTGGAACCAGATGCAGCGGTGAACTGGGATCCATTAATGGACGAAAGACCGTTGGATCAAGTATCGGCAACATTGGCGGTCAGAATGCGTGAGGAATCGTTCGAACAGATACCTGAGAAGAAGAAGAGAGGTAGGAGGCCTAAGGAAGCGACCAAGAAATCGGATGTACAGAGCACAGAAACGGAGTATAGAGGAACAGATAGTTACAGCGGAAATACAAGAAGTTACAACATTACAAGCGACCAACGCACCAGTAGTTACTCTGGAAACAATAAGTAACGCGACTACCACTCTCACTTTGACGACACCAGTCCATACACGGGGACCAACTGATAGCTTCGCGATGCAGATGGTGTCTGCAAATACACGACCAAGAGTGCAAACAGGGTTCCCACCGCAACTCTTAGCGATGAGCAGTCATACGCAGTTGGCATATACTCCGGGATTAATGAAGATGATATCAACCGGCTACAATGGAGGCTGCTAGAGCCACTTTTCCAATATACAGGAAATCATCCATCACCGGATTCCAGTACGACGACTCCCGCCATACCAGTAATCCCAAGACTAAGACAATCATTTAGATCAGCGACAACCACTTCGGAACCAACGGTACCTACTCCGGTGCCAACCATCGCAGCGACGTCGCTCATAGAACCTCCTGCAACGGTACAAGCGACTAATGTCAGTGCCGGTCTGGGGAATAGTCAGATGGGACAACCCCTAGCAAGAAGTGACAATCCGATAGGAGCATCACAAAGCCAAACGCCACAGCAAGGGATATACCAGAACGACAGTATTCAATTTATCAGACAAGTAAAACAAAGAGACCCCATAGCCAATAACGCAGAAAAAGGAACATAACAGACAGTAGCGACTCAAAAAGCATAGATGAGGAACAGAATCGAGAAGAAGATGCCATTCCACGGGGGGCAGGACCATACGAACGGCTACTGCAAGAGTTTGAAGAATTAACAATGGCACGACATAGACCAATTCTCCTCCGAGAACCGGTATACGCGCTACAACCTCGAGTAGTCCCACCTCCGGTAGAAAACCCACACAATTACGTGGACACTCCGAGACCACCTAGGGGATCTCAAGATAGAAGGGAGCGACCCAGGAATCACGAAGTTGCAGAGATTCGGAGTCCTAAGGTGAATACCGTTCGTAGGACAGCCGACCAGCAAACCGAATCATCAAAACGGAGAAGAGAAGAACGAAAGCGACTGTCATAGAGTAGTTCAGAAAGTAGCGTACCAGACCCAAGATCAGTAAAGAAGAGAGATAGCCGTAAAGTGAAAAACCATAGACATAGGAGTTCGAGTAAAAATACCACAGTACAGTAGCGACTGTAATATAACGTCATCAGACTCAAATAACGACCACAATAAAAGAAGTAAAAAGCACAGGAGAGGCCACAATCGGAACCAGTCGACATCGACCAGCGATTCTGAGTATTAAGAGAGAAAAAAGAAACAAAAAAATAGGAGAAGGCACTCGAATGCTGACATAGCTGGGAAGAATGTTAAAATACTGCAGAGCTGGAACCTGAAGTTTAATGGGGAAGATAAAGAACCAGAAGAAATTTTGGACCGGCTGCAGGATTGCAAAGCAAGCATAGCCATGAGCGACAGGGAGCTTTTGAATGCGCTACCATCGATCTTTTCAAAAATCGTTAGCAGATGGTGTCGATCGAAGAGACCGGACCTAAAATCATAGAAAGACTTCAAAAAAGCGTTCAGAAGACAGTATTTGAGTCATAGAGATGAAGAAGACACGATGGCAGACCTACGGAACCGATCGATGGCAAAAGGAGAAAAGATTGCCAATTATATATCCTGCGTGGAATATATTGTCGACCACTATAAGCGACCCCCATCCAGGAAAACACTAGTAAAGCAGGCCTATAAGGGCTTGAGGAAAGACTGCCGAGATTTCATGGCGGGGAAGGAAATCAAGACGCTCAAGGATATAGAGAAGCTAGACAGAATTTGGGAAAAGGAGAAGGACCTAGACGACCGGTTTGAAGAGCCTCCACCAAAGGAGAAGATGAGCATTCTAGGTGTAGCATACTCTGGGACACCTTCAGTCCGTAAGGTAGCGGCAGCCTACGAGAACTTGAACCCAGAAAGCAACACTAGCGATAGCACATCAGCGACAGCCAAACCAGCGAGAAAGAGAAATAGGAATAGAAAAGCGAAGAAAAAATAAATACAAACAAATGCGGTAGCCGCTGCCAAGGAGAATCAAAGGATGGACGTCAACGTACACGTGATCCCAGTACAGCCAGCCACACACAACGCGACCGCAACAATGACGCACAGCACACCGCTGAATCCGCTGCGACCGAATTTTGTGCCCGCTTGGCAATGGTCTCCTCCCCAGAATGTTAACTCGTTTCTGGGTAGAGGTAGTCAGGCCCAAGGATTCACCGGCCGAGGCGCCTATAATATGAGCGGAACTAGAGACCAAAGTGGGCCTCGTGCCCAAAATATACCAGTATATGGTGCATGCTATACATACCAGACGGTAGGGCACAGAGCGAGAGACTGTCCACAAAGGACATGCTACTTATGTAGGGCTATGGGACATGACGCAAATGAGTGCACCAATAGATTGCCGGCATGGCAGTCTTCCCCAAATAATCAGGCCATGGGAAACGAGATGCAGGGGGGGGGGGGCAGAAGAGTCCCATACCTCCCCAGCAACCACAAACGAGACAAAACTGGCAACAATAAAGGGAAGCCAGCATAGCGCCCAACCGACCATACAGGAGAAGAGAATAGCGACCCCAGAGAAAGCGAAAATTAGCAGCGACCAAGAGAGAAGTGGATCGATGATAGGCGAGGCAGCCAAAAGTATTAAGTCCATATTGTCAGATGGGGAGACTCACCCAGTATGGAGTAATACTTCAAACAGCGGAGGATTAAGTAGGACCTCACCATTAGCGACCAAAAGACCATTAGAGAGAAAAGCAAATAAATTAAGTGAAAATGAGAGCGACATAGAGAAAATTCAAGAGGAGAGAGAAAAGGTAGAGAATAGAGAGTTTAATGAGAGCGACATAGAAAAAATTCGATAAGAGAGAGAAAAAGTAGAGAATAGAGAGTTTTGTGAGAGCGGCATAGAGAAATTTAGAGAAATCAGGGGAAACCGAAAAAAAGTAGAAAGAAACGAGAGCGAATTAGCGACCATGAGAGAGCAGAGTGGCGATATTGGAGCAAGCGGTCAAAACTACTCTCAACAGAGCATCCAGAGACTCCTGCGCCAGGTGATCGAAAGAGTGACAACCTTACCGATCCTCAAATGGTCCGACGTAACGGCGTTCAATCCAACAGCTGACGAGCTGAAGGATTTCGAGCACCTAGCCCCTCCTCCTTGGGTACAGACGTAGATGTTGGGGTGCCCACATCTAGTCTAGGGGGGGGGGGGGAGAACAGCGTACTGCGTACACCTGAGGCCGACCAATTGGAGGTTCTGGAACCAGGCGAAGACGAAGTTGCAGGTATGAGCGCAGAGAACTGCATCTAGGACCAGCGATAGCGGCTGAGTTTAAAGACCGATTGCGACCAGCGAACTCTGTTATAAGAAGTGTGTTAGGTGGAACAAAGAAAGTATTGGGGTATCTGGACATCAACATGGAATTGGATGGCAAATCAAGGAAGCTAACGGTAAGAGCTATAGATACTTGCGACCACGACATTTTACTTGGACAGGACTTTACCACCCCATGGGACGTTGATGTAAGATACGGCAGAAGGATGTGGAGGACTAATGAGGGCCCGTGGAAGCAATCTTGGGACGACGAGGAAATTGAAGCGACCCCAGCATACGCCGAATGCGCCGGCATTACCGAGGCAGACAACGAGCAGTGGAAAGCCATAGACCACGCTGACCGAACATCACATAGATGTCCTCTCTGAAGCCACCATCAAACATCGGCCAAGGAGAATGTCACCCAAACTTCTGCAAGTAGTACACGAAGAGATAGAGAAGCTCTTCAGGAGCGGAGTAATAGAGCGATCGGTAAGTGAATGGAGTAACGCCCCGGTAATCATCAAGTAGCCAGATGGGAGTTATAGATTTTGTATAGATTATCGCGACCTCAACAAAGTGACCCGGAAGGATGCATATCCTATCAGGAGCATGGATTCCATATTGGACAAATTGCATAAAGCCAAATATCTGACCAAAATTGATCTCAAGCAGGTCTTTTTTCAAGTACCGATGGAGCAAAGCAGCAAGAAATTTACAGCATTTGCAGTTCCGGGGTCAGGGCTTTGGCAATTCGTAAAAATGCCCTTCGGATTAACGAATGCGCCCATGACCTTTCAACGCCTGATCGATGCTTTGTATGGCGTCCAGTATGTGTTTGGATACTTGGACGACATCATCATAGCGACCGAGACCTTTGAGGAACATCTCCAATGGCTGGAGCTGGTTCTCAAGAAGCTGGTAGAAGCAGGTTTGGTAGTCAATCGGAAAAGTACGAATTCTGCTGCTCTAGAGTGACGTACTTAGGCTTCTTGCTTGATACAGATGGATTGCGACCAGGCCCAGAAAAGGTATCGCCAGTGACAGAATATCCAGCGCCGAAGACCGTTAAGCAGTTGAGACGATTTCTGGATATGGTAGGATGGTACTCGCGATTCATTGAGAACGACTCAGAGATGAAAATTCCTTTAGTGAAGCTACTAAGAAAGGGACAAGAATGGAAATGGAATAGCGACCAACAAGAGGTCTGAAGAAGGTCTGAAGAAGGCGCTAACGGTAGCTCCGGTCCTGGCAAGACCAGATTTTGGCAAAACATTCACGGCCAGAGTGATGCAAGCGGAGTGGCTATTGGGGCGGTTTTGACACAGGAAGGGGATGATGGAGAGCATCCCATCGTATATGTGAGTAGAGTACTCACGGCAGCTGAGCGAAACTATTCCACATCCGAACAAGAATGCTTGGCGTTATTATGGGCCATTAAAAAGTTGCGACTATACCTTGAAGGGTACGAATTCAAGGCCATCACCGATCATAGCGCCATGAACAGCGATCTTGAAGTTGTTTATGTTATTTTTGTTTTTTTATGTTCACAGAGTAGAAGAAGAGAAAATGTTTAGAGCCGGAGGAGTTCGCAAGGGCCGAGCGAGCCGAGGAGACCACCACCCGTATCTAGCTTTCGAATACCCGGCTAGCTGCCGTATCCCGAGTAACGAACGGGCACAGCAGGTGAGAGCAATGGCACCCCTTCGTGGCTCCCCGTCTACTCCCGACGATGACTCCATGGCTGGGTACGACTGGGAGACCGCGGTACAGCAGGAGTGGGAGTAACAAGAGAGCAACCGAGATTTCAATGCCCTGAGGTTGGCGATCCAATCCCGGCGCTTCCACGGGAATTGCCACCAACCTATCCTTCCGCGGTAGAACCCATGGCCCCCGCGAAAGTCGGAGTTGAAGTCGACGCTCCACCGGAACACCACCCAACCTGGCAACCCGAAGAGAATCGCAGGGATCAGGAAGTCAGGGAGGGGATGGCGGTCCACGACCTCGTCCATAACCCGGAGCCACGGTCCGCGAATGTGGTAGCGACCAGGATTAGCGACTCCGCAGATGAACAAGAGCCACCAAGAGAGATGATGACGTCGATCTCCCTGAGCGACCCGAAACGAGTCACCTGGGCGGATGAGCAGGAGGAAGAGAAAGCCATCCGGGAGCGGATGAGGAACCGGCTACTCCAGCCAACCCAGCTGCATGTGGTCGAAGTACCCCCTTCTCCTCCAGCGGGAAGTTTGAGAGCTCGCCTGAGGGCTGCTCGAGCTACGGGAGCGGTATTTCTCCGTCTGGCCCAAGAAGCGGAACAGCCGGAGAGGCAGAATCCAGAGGAGCACCTTCGTGACGCACGACCTGGCTAGCGGGAGGTTCCAGAGGGTCCGGAATCGGTGGAACCTTGTCCTGAATCCGACATACCCCCGATTCACCCGACTCCTCCAACAATCCCCCTGGAAACAGACCCGTCGGAGGCCCTTTTGACATGGGACCTGGATGAAGAACCGGTCGTGAGTGGTGAGGTTGCCGGATTGAGGGAGGTCCCATACCCTCCCACTATCTCGGCTCGGAGACATCGGTACGACCCGCGGTGCCAGCTCTAGTTGGACGATTATGAGTCGCCGGTAGCGGAGAGGGTGACGGTCATGCGCACGCAGTCCCCACCACCGGGACCGGCGTCCCTCCGCAGTCAGCAGCGTGCATCAGTCGACCCGGCGGAGATCCGTAGGGTAAAACTCACGGGCATCATGTTCAGCCACGGGCTGATTCCCATTCCCTCGGGATGGGGCCTGCAACAACTGTTGGCAGAAGGGGCACATCTCGTCGAAGTGTCCGAGGCCCCGCCAGTATTCCTGGTGTCGCAATTGCGGCAGGCGGGGCGTCAAAGTGACGAGACCGACGCCAGCACCGGTCCAAATGCCAAATCGGAGAGGGCAGAAATCTCTTTCAAATTCGGCTCTTCTTTTTGACTATCTTCAGCCCACACACTTGTTGCTTCCGCCCTTATCTTGCCGTTGATTGGACTTGATTTTCCTTAAATGCGAAAATCAATATATATATATATATATATATATATATATATATATATATATATATATATATATATATATATATATATATATATATATATATTGTCGCCATGTGCTGGAAGGCGATGGCGTAAATGCGTTGGTGGTGTGACACCAATATTTCGAATCAGTGCGCTACGGGCCAGCTCGAAATTTACACGAAAGTAGCGTGGGAAAAGGGGGATTACGTGATAGCCGAAAAATCTCGGAAAAACGTGGTGATCTGGTCGTCGCGGGAGACGCGCGCGAGGGTTAGCGTAGCCATCTTGTATAGCGACTGGTAATTTATAAGAATCAATTGTACAGTTGCGACCGTTGGGACATCAGTAATTAATAAAGCCTAGGTACTTAAATTATAAAGTTGTGTTACTAATTCGTAGAAGTAACTATCCTGATTTCCGCTTCGCGGAACTTCCTCTGGGAGAGGGCTCGTGCAGAGCTAGCCGCGCTTTACCTGGCGCCCATTATTATTGATAATTTCGGTAAAGTGCTGAGCAAAAGTTATAAAGAAATAGAGTAACAAATGCCACGTTACAAGTAAGTAAGAATGTAATACATAGACTGCCATTATAAAATATTTATTTGATTACAAATATGAATGATTTAATTCAAATTAATCCTATTTTTAAATGAAATAAATGTTTCTATATATAATGTAAGAAAATATCAACTTAAAAGTAGCGAACTATTAGCGAACTATTCTTTGGTAGTAAGAAAATATTTTCTTGAAGGTAATGTTAAACCCGGTGTTACTGGTAAATACGGGGAACCACTCTTTTCATTCATTTTCAATTTTAAGAAAACATCACTATGGAAAGTTGTTCTTTTTGATTGGAACAACAACTTTCCATAGAGATATTTACTCAAAATTGAAAATGAAATGAAAAAAGTGGATCCTCGTATTTGTCGGTGACAGGATTTCATACATTTTGCTTCGTTTGACAGAGTCGTACGCTTTCTTAAAGTCTACAAATAGCTGGTGTATAGTTTCGCAATATTCCCACTTTTTCTCTAATAATTGTCTTATGGTAAACATTTGATCGCTCGTTGACCTGTTGCGCCGGAATCCACACTGATAATCTCCTATTATATCTTCCGCGAATGGTGTGAGTCTGGCCTGTATTACGCTTGACAGAACTTTGTAGCAGGTAGCTAAAAGTGAGATTCTCCGGTAGTTATTGCAGTCTGTTTTATCTCCCGTTTTAAAGATCGGTATGATGATGGATTCTTTCCAATTTTCTGGTATTGTTTCATTTCTCCAAATAGCACATACTAGATAAAAAATTTTAGATGTAAGCGCGGTGCCTCCATATTTAAGTAGTTCAGCTGGTATAGAATCGTTTCCTGCGGCCTTATTGTTTTTTAGCTTTTTGATCGCGGCCTCTACTTCTTTGTAGGTCGTTTCGTCCATATGGAGTTCAGCAGTGTGGATTTCGTCTCCCATTTCCTCGGAGTTTTCATGCACGTTTAATAACTTATCGAAATAATCTTTCCATAATTTCAATAGTTCATTTTCGCTTGTCACGAGGTTCCCGTCCTTATCTTTCATTAACTGCGATCTACTCTGAAAACCCTTCCTAATAGCGTTTATTCCTTTGTACATCTCGCGCGGGTTATTTTCTCTACTATTAGTTTCTATTTTTTTATTTCATTTTTCTGATACTCGCGCTTCTTGTTTCTGTAAATCACACGTACTTGCTTTCTTATTTCATGGTATTCTTCTACGGCCCTACCGCTTTCATTGTGTACACTATCTAATTTAGCCTTCTTGCGCCTTTCAAACCAGAGTTCGCACTCTTCGTCAAACCATGGTTTGCTCTTCGGCCTTTTTTTCTTACCCAGTACTTTGTTCGCGGCCCCTTTTATAGTTTTTTCGATAGCCCCCCACAACCTGTTCGGATTGTCATCTACTCCCGTCTGTTCATCCGTTTCCTCGAGCGCCTGAAATCGGTTGCTAACTTCTACTTGGTACTTGATTCGCTCTATCCCGCTTCGTAGTTTTCCAATATCAAAGGTTTCTACTTTGTTCGCTCGCTTACTATTTTGACCGGCTACTAATCTGGCTCTTAATTTGGCCACTACTAGATAATGATCTGAGTCGCAATCCGCCCCCCTATAGGTCCTTACGTCGAGTACATTCGTGTGGCGCCTCTTATCAATAAGAAAATGATCGATTTGATTGTGCGTGGCCCCATCCGGCGATGTCCACGTTGCCTTGTGTATATCCTTGTGCTTGAAGCACGTGGTCTTGACTATAAGATCTTTTGCGGCTGCGAAATTTATGACCATAATACCGTTATCATTGCTGGTTTCGTGCAGACTTTCTTTGCCTATGGTGGGCCTAAACATTTCCTCTCTCCCTATTTTAGCATTGAAATCCCCCACTACTATTTTGGTGTCGTAAGACGCGAATTGATAGGACAGTGGACGTTAATAACCACATAATTATACCACGCTCCTTCGATGATGATATACGAGAGTCGGTCATTCACGAAATTGCAACTTTTAACGGAATGTATGATGCTTTTGTTAACAAGAAATCCGGTGCCTAGGGAATGCCTGCTCGCGCCCCCATATAAAAAGGTGAAGTTACCGGATCCTAGCATCGCGTTATCTTTCCATCGGGTTTCTTGTATTGCTACCAAATCTAAATTGTACCTCTCAGTTTCATTTATGATTTCCCGGAACGCGCCTGCTCTGTGTAGACTGCGTACATTCCAGGTTCCCACCCTTAAGTTTCTTTTCGTTTTGGTTTGGTTTTGTTTTCTTTGAGCCATGATAGTAAGTTGAACCCGCGCGTTTTGGATCCTGTTCCGATCGCAGGTGAGTCCATCCGTCTAGGGGTGATAACCCTCATACCTCCCTAGAACTAAGTATGAGAGCTTTCTGACTTTGGCGAGGACATAGTCAACTCGTCGTCAGACACACTCGGTTTCATTCTCATATCCTAACGCCCCCCTGCAAGGCAGCGCGCCTTCGCTGGCTTCGTTGCCATGTAAGACCAGGTGGCGAATCATTCTACACATCCCCTCTCAGGGCAGTTGTCATCGCTCCCGCATCCTCCACGACAGCAGGATTTTTGGCCCATTTTTTGTTTGAAATGTGTGGTAAAAGAGATAGATTACAGAGTAGGGTAGAAGAAGAAAGTAAGATAGGAGATTTTGTATAGTGTTTGTAGTTGTTGCGGTGCTTGCGTAGTGTTTCTAGATGAATGCGTTCGGCAGTGCGGGCTCATCACACCCACGCCTGGGCCTATCGGCTGTCCGCGACTGCTTATTCGCTTTATTCGCAGCTAACCTCTTTCTCAGGGGTCGTTCCTCTATCCGCAACCTGAGGACGCGCTGTGTAGTGGTGATAGGCACCCACCCGTCCGCTCTGGACGACTACGCCCAGGACCCGCTTAGGGTAACGGCGTTGCAACAGTTTGATTATCATTGTAAGAATTAAAAATATATTTTAATCTATTTTCTACACATAGATTATTTAAAAAAAGTAAACTATTGATTTTTCTATTATTGTAACAAAAATATTTACCTTTCGCTGTTGCAGTTTGCCTTGTAAAGATCATGTCCATCAATTACTTCAACGTTATATGTTGGTTTAGTGGTTGCAATGTTTGAGCGCTGCGCAGAGCTTTTTCGTTTATAGACATTTGCGACGACGATAAAAGCAACTTTTCACTGATCGTGCTTGATGACGATATATAAATTAATGTATTACTTACATATAACTTTCTTGTTTAAAGAACCGCTATTATGTTAATTTGTTAATATGCAACTTATTTTTAACTTTTTAGGTTCAAGGTATGCATGATGCTATACAGTATTACCATGCCAAATTTGAAGAGAATTTATCGAATAGTATTTGAGTAATCGTGTACACCGATTTGGATTTAAATGAGAATAAAACTGGAATATTAAAAATAATGAGTAATAGGGCAGGAATCCTTCAGTTTTCTTCGTATTGAAATTTCTGGTATATATACCTTTGGCTATCTGCATGTATGCACAGCTGCAGACATTTATAGGTACGTTTCCATACGTTGACCCTCGTAACGACTTTTTTTTACTATCACAAATCTTCCTGTTTGAGAAAGCAATACTATCTTTTCAAATATGATCAAAAATCCGATCATTACAATCTGTAAATAACTGCTCGAGATCGTTGTCTTCCTGCTTATTAACCGCCGTAGATTGTATTTGCTCACACATTGCAATTAGTTCAGGTCAATTTATTAATTCAAGGACCCATCGATCATCAATGAATTGAGCCTGCTGCATTACTTGAACCTGGTCCAAGTTTAATGAATTAGATACCTCGCTATTGACGCCTGAGTCGTCAATAAGCTGTGGATTGAACGACCAGCTGTCCCCGGAAGAATCAGGACTGCTGGATCCACAGCTGCCAGCGTCGCCACTGGGAGAATTCTCAGAGACGTTACTAGCACGCGTTTGGTTAGGAACACCAACTCTGAGGTTTGGTGCTCTTCGATGAGTCCTGGAGTGCAGGGCTAAGTGTCCCTTGGCAGCGAAGGCCTTGTTGCAGTCCTTGCAGAGAAACTGCTTACCGACCTCTTCATGAGCGGCCCTGTAAATTTTCAGGTAGCCTTCGCGACTGAAGATCTTCGGACAATCCGGACCGGGAAGTTGATGAGATGACTCGCGGATTTTATGCTTTCTGAGGTTCTTGCTGGTCTTAGGTTCTTTCGGATCGGAGGGACAGTTGTGGATGCTCTTTGCTAAAGAACTTGTTGGATCAGTGATCATTGGTGAGTTATTGTAAACATACAGGATGTTGGCGAATGGATCGAAGATCAGGCTGCCATTGAGAAGCTTTGGTCGGCAGTGACCACCTGAACTTGGGAAAAACTGGGATTCATGGTTCAAAATGAGGTTTCCTGTCGATATAGCAATTATATAGTGTCAATTCTTGCAGATAATAGCGTAAATTCTAGTAGATGATAATAGCGTGAATTTCAGCAGATTATTGTAGCGTGAATTCTGACAGTTGATAATACGAGTGAACAATAGAGTGAACCACAGAGTGAACTTTATCAGTACAATGTAACTTATTAGCAGATCACAGGTCGAATGGTTTTTCGTCAAGTTCGGCTAATATTTATGATTTTGATAAAGGATTGGTGCAATGTATTTTGTAACCATTGGAAAAGGGGCTGGGGATACTTTCGACCAATAGAGCTTGACCATTAGGTTTTTGGGGATATACACGCACAAAGGGTTAGTAATGGTTACCTAGCTAATTAGGTAAAGTAGAGACGAGATATACTGTTATGTTATGAATTCGCGTGTTGCCTGATAGGAATGAAAACAATATTTTTTTGCAGATTCTAGCTTAATTTTTACAAATTACCTTACTATTACTATCTATTAGCTAGAAAACCTGCTCAAACGATATGTTTCTTAGGTTATTTCGATTTTATTCCCGACTAATACTCAACAAACTTTTAAAAGCGTTATATAAAATATACCGTCAAGGACCCAGTTTCTGATCAGTCAAGGCACGTCGTTACGTTATTTGTTATGTCAAAGCGTAAAGATGAGGTATTCATGGAAAATGAATTTTCTAATAACAAATGTAACTGTTAATCTTTAATATAAAATTGAAAAAATACATAAATAATCAAAATTAAGTTAAATATAAGGACGCAAAGAAAAAAAAGCTGTAGGAGCAATTCCTGATCACTTGAGGTTTGTATGGGAGTAGTTTCTGATCATATCAAGACCCAATTCCTGATCACAAATATTATTGACGCATAAGTATTTTATATGATAAACAAAAACTTATTAAGCAATACTAATACAGTAGATATACTAAAATATAACATTTTTTGGTTGTGTGATTATAAATGTGAAACTTAGGCGAGGTAAAAGTGTTCGGTTATTCGTACTCTGTCTACTGCACGATATAGACTCACGTGCGAGCATATATTATAACCTATAAAATGCACATAGTGTTGTGATTTATTGTCACGTTTTCTGCGACTTTTGCATGATAAATTATTTACGCATGGATTAAAACTACTTATAGAATTGTTATTACAAATATTTGTGTATTTTAAGATTTTTAAACACACATAAAACATGTTATTAGTACTGATCAGGAATTGGGTAAACGATAAGAATTTGGACCCTATTTCTAATCACACGTATTTACAAATATCAATAATATTTTATATGAATGTTTTAAGTGGTTTATACGACTAAACTGTTGAATAACTTAATTACATAAGTTTTTCTACAATCTATTACAAAATTTTAAAGAAATGATGTAAATTTCTTTGCATGCTCACTTGTAGTCAACTGCAGTAAAATGGTGTCAATCATGACGTTGCCAACAACGTCCAACTTTAACATTTTTTATCTTAAAAATATATTTTACTAGTAACTTTTAAAGTTCTTCTATATGACTACGAAATAGTTTACTATTACTAATTATTTTTTTAAAACAAATTTTGTATACATTAAAGTCAAAATAGTAATAAATGTAACCAAATGATCAGGAACTGGGTCCGTGACGGTACATTTGTATTATACGCATGCACATATGCACGCACACGTACACACACACTCACACACACATCCACACCCACGCACGCGCATACACACACACCATAACAAAGAATAGAAGTATTCAACAAAAGAATACAAATTTATTTAGTATTTGCATGTTTTGCGAAAAGTTTTTTAGCCCTAATAATAGCGCCCTCCGGCGGGACATGCGAATAGTAAAGTCCGCTCTCGTGCCAAAGAAATATACCGGCGATTTATATTATATAAGTATATTTATTTTTAAGTTCACATTTGATACACTTATACGGACGTTTTTCGGAACCTTTAACATTCGTGTCCCTCTTATTACATCAATATGTTTATGTACATTTAAATTTATGTAAAACAATTATTTAAATGCCTGTATAATTATCTATTGAAATACCGAATTCTGCTCTAATATATTTGCATTATATTCATTATGCAAATATATGCCACTTGCTTATTTTTTTTTACGTAAGTATACACTCTCATTATAATTGACAAAAAATCGTAAATATGTAAGTTCATTTTTATATAACAAATTCTACTCACTAAGAAACCTCAAGATACTATTTTGTAAAATATTACAAAAAACAATTTTCTATGTTATAATTTTCTGTGTCACGTTTCTTTAGTAATTGAAAGTTTCTATTTTATACGTGAGTATTGATTTATTTATGATGATTTTTATTTCGGAAATGTATAGAAATGTATAAAAGTGTACAAAGGTGTATATATCTCTGGTAAATCCTATTCCAATTATAACTGAAATATACATTTATCTTACTGTTATACTTATTTATATACACTTTTACATATTTATATACGCTTATATACAATTTATATTTTCACTGAAGATCACAGATAACTTATAAGGCGGGATTTGAGCTTAAAGGCAATTTCCTGTTTTATTTCTTCTATTGTGATTAACAATTCATAAGTAATATGTATGGACATAAGTTAAATTAATATTATACAAATCAAAATATTGTTGATCGAACGGCCGAGGGCATTGAAGAGAATGATTAGAATCGTAAAGAAATGACGGTACATAATATTTCTTTCGATATCACATTTCTGTTTGTGCTATAAGAAACGTTCACGATATCTATATTTTTTTCGAGTGAGCATCAGATTTGTTGCTGAGCGATCGGGTAACTGCATGGTGAAACCAAACTGTCCAAAAAGCGAAGTTTGTTGATACAATATAAACTGCATCTTCACTGTTGTCATTATTTAAATAAATTCGATTTACAACTTTATAAAACGTTAATGAAGACAAATCTTTAACATTTTAAATCAACTAAAACCCAGGTGGAAATAAATGGTGTGTCATATGTGCCTTTATGTGCCAGTCTGTGCCTAATTATACCAAAACTATGTAATTTCTTGGGTTGGGGAGTAACTAGTTGAAAAGTTAAAAGTTAAAAAGTTAACTTAATTCAAGTTAATTTTAGAATTTAGTAGTAGTTACCTCAACTTTTTAACTTTTACCCCTATAATAATAACTAGTTAACTTTTTTAATTAACTTTTTGAATTAAAGTTGTAAACTTTAATTCCTTAACAAGTCTTAAGTACCTTAAAAAGTCAATTTATCGTTTCTTAAACCATACAAATAATAAGTAATTTTCTAAGTCAAGAAGGTATTGGTCTCCACGAGCAAAAATAAAAATAAATATAATTCTCATCCCTCTAGTGTAAGGTGTGCTGTGTGTGTTCAAGCGTTCAAGCCTCTAACCACACTGAATGAGTTAGAAAAAGAAAATTTTCTACTATTGAAAATAGAGAAAAAAATTTAACTTAGAAGTTTAAAGAAAAAAATTAATGAAAAAATTTGTTTGGAATAATAATTAAATTGCATTTCGGCCTGATATCGGAGTGGCCATCATCAATAATGTAACCCGATATCCTGTCGTTATATGTAAATGATAATAAAATAGGCCAAACATATCAAAGTAAGCTCGGGATATATGTACATACTGAAGGTATAATTGTTGCACGGGAAAGTAAAAGAGGAATCCCCCTAGCAGTAAAGGCAACAACTAATGAATTCTGCTATGTTAGCCATATATATTGCGTAATTTTGTTAGTTTTTGCACTTGTATAAGGGTACGTGTTTACGAATAAAAGATTTTGATAATATTATATTTCTAAGAACAAACAAAGGGATTTGTACCTTTTAATTTGAAACCTACAAGATTTTTAAACTTAAAAATGGACTAAATCCTTTTGTTTGTTCCTTGAAGTATAATGTTTTCAAAATCTTGTATTCGTTTAAACAAACCTTTATAATTCATAATTAATAATTAGTATTATTAATATATTGTAAAATTCAAATTTAACATTGCATTTTTAATTATATTAATAATAATATTTAACTGTTATTTGTGAGGCTAACGAACATTTCAATTACGAGAGACGTAAGAAATAAAAGCGGAAAAATAATTTTTTGTGAATGCGTACTCGCCTTATTCCGCCCCAACCACGTACCATTACGCTCACGAGCATTTTTATTTTTAAAGTTTTCTCGAAAAAAAGTTGTCGTAAAGTAATACGATTTTTTGAAAATGTATTTTAAAAAGCTCTTTTCAATGGTACGCATAAATTAAATAAAGTTTTACGAATCCAATTGTTAAATTCGAAATTGTTAAAATCAATTAGTTTTACTTAATTCTTATTCTATTTGCTGACTGTAAGATATATCTATGATGAATATCTGGATTTACAAGAAATGCAAAAAGGTCGCAGAATTATTATTGAAAATCATTCGTGAAACTAATTTAAATAATTTACTTTATTTCAAATAAAATTATAAGTTTTATTTAAAACTAATATCATTAACGTTGGTCAATTTACTGGAGATCGCTAGAAATTGTTCTCAGGAAAGTATAATGAAATCGCAGTGAAATCGCTTGAATTCTGTAATCACTTAAGCTCTTTTTTGGATGGATTACGCCTCTATAGGTTTAGGAGTTAATTGTATTAAAGGGGCCAGCCTGAGTTAAACTCGATAAAAGGAATTTTTTTCATGAGCCGATGAAAATTTTTCCTTTAAAATCAACCATTCTGAATTTTTTTATTATTAATACTTGATAATATCTGTGTTTTTACTGTTATAAAATCTCAATATCTTGCTCCTACGTGATACAAGATATTACCATTATCAATACTATATTTACTGCGAAAACTTTGGGGAGTGCACGTTTCTGGTGACACGATAAACAAAAAAAATTTTTGACGGTAATTTAACACCTGCTAGAATATACTAAGATTCTTACAGTTTAATTATCCGTTAAAAACTTTTTTATCATTATACAAGTAAAACTAAGTTAAGTTACAAGTAAGACTAATAAGGAGAACACCAACCCTGCGGAACTCGGATTTTGATGAGGCTTTAAGAGGTCATTTCAAATACCTAAAAATGAGACCTATCACCCATAGTTTGTTCTAATGGGCCCTTGTATTCGAGAGATATAAACTATTTCACTCCGAATATATGTTATTTTAGTGATAAAAAGTACCTCTTTTAGTGATTATAAATATACATATATTGACACTGGAAAAATTTGTGGTCACCATAACTTTTATAAACCGCGGTATATGGGGCTGAAATTTTGCAGGTACATCAGATATGACCCAACATAGAACTGATTAAATTTTGGAGCTAAATGGTAGAAAAATACTGTTTTTTTATTAAATTTTTAAATTTAAAAGTTTTGTAAAATACTAACCAAATTTTTTTCGTTATTTTATGCGTTAGCTATATTAAAAATATGCATAAATTCGTAAAGCAGATGTAATGAGGGCTATTTTGTCGTTTGGTGGCGCTAGTGTGACACATGGGTCAAAACATTGCGAGTATATCTATATATGCGTATGCGCGCACATCCTACAAAAATGTATAGATATACTCGCAATGTTTTGACCCACGTGTCACACTAGTGTCACCAACCCACAGAATAGTCCTCATTTCCTTTCAATTTCTATATCTTACAATACCTTTAAAGTTTGTATTCGTTAAAGAATTGCGATTTAGATTTTTACAATTTGTAAAAATAAGAAAAAATTATTTTTCTTATTTTATACGTTTGATATGTCAAAATGATGCATATATTCAGAAAGTTTATATAATTTTCTTTCTATAGGCCTATTTTATAATTACTTCAAAGTTTGTTTTAATTCAAGAATTACAATTTTTAAGTTTTTAATTTGTAAAAATAGCAGAAAATATTTTTGATATTTTATACGTTTGATATGTCAAAAATATTTATATATCCGTAAAGCTCACGAAATTTCCTTTCGATTGATGCATCTTACAGTTACTTTAAAGTTGCATTTGTTAAAGAAATGCAATTTTCAACTTTATGAAAATTTCTTTTATGAAAATTTCTCAGAA
Organism: Gastracanthus pulcherrimus; assembly: GCA_949152435.1. NCBI lineage: Eukaryota > Metazoa > Arthropoda > Insecta > Hymenoptera > Pteromalidae > Gastracanthus > Gastracanthus pulcherrimus. The sequence goes on along the minus strand of OX424572.1, from coordinate 83,725,740 downwards.
TTGAAATAAATTTATTGTAAATTTATACATTAGATAAGTACAAAATATGCACTTATTCATAAACAAGGTGTAATTATCTTACAATGTATATATCTAACAAATACTTTAAATTATTTTTGTGAACTAAGTACAATTTTAAATTTTGAATATGCATTTCACGCATTTGCATTCTTCATTAAAATCTTGTAGTTTGATTAGAAATAACTCCGCATACAACTGCTTATATTTTTGAGCCAACAATGCACCATTTTAATCTAGCTCAACACCGCAGTCTATAATCTGGTCTATAGTATTGTCGATTGCTCATAAAGCCACTTGTATCAATGTAAATATTCAAGAAATGATTGTGCATTAAATCTGATTGAGAAAGCATTTGGCTAAAGCAGTTTACAGCGGTTTCTTTTTCAACAAGAGCATGATAGGGCCATTTTTATGCATGGGAGTTGTTGAATGATTATGCATTTTGAGTAGTGAACAACACAGCTGAACATTTTTATTTTTTAATATATATACTTTAAAAAAATTAGGAAATAAACAAAATTAAAATTGCAAGTAAAAATAGAATAGATATAATTTTAAAAAAATCAATACCAACGTGTTTCTTTTTGAAATGGGCAGAATTGCTTAGAAACACTAAAAACATGTGATACCATCCGGATGGTCCCTAGGTTTACGGTGTCCCGCTTAAGTGGAAAATAATAAATATTATCTCCTGCTCAAGCGAGATAATGAATCATTATCTCTCGCTAAAGTGGGAAATAATAGATTTTTCTTAACACGTGCATGTAATAGGCTCTTTTTCATGCATCTAAAGTGAATGGCAAGTTGAGCATTTCGAGCGATTTCGCCGGAGCGGGAGGTAATGATTACCACACGCTGCAGCGGGTGGTAATGACTATTACACCCAGTTCTAAATAATATTTTGAAAATTTTTAAAAATTGTTATTTTGAAGATGAAATTGTAATTTAATTCTGTAAGTAAATGGCGCATGACTCAAAATGTGCAACTTCCCATTCACCCTATATGCTTAAAAAAGGGCATTACATGCACTTGTCAAAAAAAGTACGGTGTGTAACAAGGGGGAGGACAATTTCTAGCTCGGGTGATTATTTTAAATAACATCTAATTGAGCCGATTAAAAAACGAACAAAAAAAATGTCGCATCCACAACGCACGTTTGTGCTATAAATATTAATTAAAATCGATGAAATAAATTACCAACATATAGTATTTGATAAACTATTGAGAAATAGCTTTGCATTATACCTAAAAAACTAATATGCATTAATAAAATAGCAAATTTACATCGATTTGTCGCATCCACAACGCGCCGTCCTCTTATTGCAACTAGCAAAACTGAATAATACAAATACAAGAAGAAGTTTCTTTGCATTTTACAATCATGAGACCTGTTTTGAGTGAAGTAAAAGTGAGAAAGAAGAAAGAGTACTTAAAGCACAAACGAACTAAAGAGTTAAAAGAACGGAAAAAGGAGTGAACAGAGAAAGAAATACAATGAAAAAAAAGTGTTTTCATTGTCTAAGAGGTAAAATTAGTCAATTTAAACGTTTAAATTGCTAATTTCAATAAGCCAAATTTATAATTTAAATTTAATAAATGCATAAACAGTTGAATTTGTATTAAAATAATATTACACTTCCGGTCTTTTTATTCTATAAACGAACTATAATAAAATCCCTCAAATAAAGCATACAATTTTTGTTTTCCTTTAAGGGAATATAATTTTTTTACCTCATTTGAATACTCATCCTCCTCAATGGATCTCTCGGAATCAGAAGTGAGTAGTTACGCATACTTGTCTTTCGTTGTACCTTCTAGCAAACCATTACCAATCACTTTAAATGAATCATTAAGATCAACGTAATTTGTAAAATAACATTAACGCAATACAAATGTTTGATTTAAGTATCAAAAATAAAAAAAGGTGCACAAATATTTTAGAACTGTTTTCAAGAAAAAATATATACATGGAAATTCTAACTTGCCGTATTTGATAAATCATTTTAGATTCGGTAGACCCATGATTTGTTTCGGGTTGTTTATGGGCAAATATTAATTGTTTATAGTCTCGAGAAGTTGTGTGAAAAAACTAAAGCTGTGCTCGTAAGTTAAGTTGACCTCATTTTCAACATTTGGAAGTTAAAAGTTCTGGAGATTTCCACATATGCAAACTGGGCACAAGGTTAAAAATTTTGTATTTGCACTAATAATTGTAATCGTCACTCACCAGGGCCAACGAAGTAGACCTCGAGTGCAATTAAGCTTCCGATCGCATTAGTACACATGCAAAACTGCGTACTTTACACCTTTACGAAAACTTAATTTTTCGTCGATTTCCATTATAAGTACTAATCAGCCCTGTGTATTAACAAGACAGAGCTATTCAAAAAGGAAAGTTCAGTCTGATGTTAATGATTTTTTTAAATTTTAACTTTTCTGCCCCTAATTTCTACAAAACAAAGAATTTGAGTTTGTGATATGCGTTTAGACATATATTAGTTTAGACACGTTTTTTAATAAGAATTGGTGTCAATTTAATTATTCGGAAAAAACTGTCATAATTCTTTGAAAATGATATTATATTTATTTTCAAATACTACTTTATTCAGTTCACTAAAAAGTTGTGAAATCTCCCTAAAACTTACACTTGACAAACGTATAAGCTTATGCAAGTATGAGTTATAATTCTTCCATATTAATTCATGAATCACATCCACAAAAGATTTAAAAAAATGCTGTCAATTAATTGGCACTTCCTCAAACTAAATAAATTATTAGAGTTAGTCCAATTTATTGTAGAAATACTTAAGATAAAGTAAGGAAAAGGAGATGAATAAGACGGAATAAGGTAGGCATAGGCACATAGGTAGTTAAGATCAAGTCAGGACTAAAACAAGAAGACAAATGAGGAGTAATAGGCGTGTACTTTTTGTAGGTATCTTTTATTCCACAATATCTCGGCAGTGTTCAATTTTGTATCCTGTCTACCTTTTAGAATTATAATTACTTTTGTATCTACTTATAATTATAATTTTGTACGATTAAAATGCGCTACGACTTATCATTTTTTTAAAAATGTGTACAATTGAGCTTTAGTTTCTAAATATTTATTTTTGTGAATTTTTCAAGTAAAGTTGTCAGTGGAGCTTTGGTAGGTAGAATAGGCTACTGTGTACTTGTTACGACGAAATAATTATTCTGATGATTAGTACAGAGAATTAAATTTATATGAGTTCATGTATAAAGAGAATGCATATTGTTTTACTAAAGATGTAGGTACACTCAAAAGATTCACACCTATAATATGTTTGAAAAATATATAAATTGGTGGAGGGCGGGTAAGAGAAACCAAACCATTAAAAGTTTCTTTCAAAAATAATTTTGTATTAATACTTATTATTTATTTTACATGGACTTTATTTAATCTGCTTTCAAACCTTGAATAAAATAACACATAATCCAAAACTTTTCTTTACTACGTGAACGCATAACAATAATTTAAAAAATGTATGTTAATTTAGCGGGTGATTCCTGAGTCCTTCTTATTATTCATATTTATTTTCAACTTTGGTTTTGGTCATCTTTACCTGAAAAAATAATACAATCAAATTTTGTAAAATTAGTGAATCCATGAATATTTTAAAATTATAAAAAAACTTAATTTCCCTAAAAATCCCTTATGCTAGGCTATATATATAGTCTAAATCTAGTAAACTGTTAACACTGATTAAGTACCCAATTTTTCCATTAACCCTTTAACGTTTGTTACCGACAGAAGTAATGTTAATTCATGTAAACTAAAATTGGCCACGTGTAAAGGTTGAGCATATGTTTTGTCTCAAGAGCTTTTTCCCGTAAAAAAAATTCGTAAAAAGAGGGCCAGCATTGGTGCGATCGACAACAAGGGCAGTTATGTTAGGTTTAGCGTAAATGCGTCACAGGAATATATCGGTTAGGCAATTGAATAAATATAATTTTTAAAGTTTAAGCTGTGATTGAATTATTTAATTTCTCTTCTTGTGATTCCTGCCTTGTGCCAGAACAAAGCCAAAGGTCCGTGTTCTTTAAAAAGAATGCGGATAATTTATAGGAAAATGCTTTCAATATATGGATTCACAAATTCGTAATCAGCCACCCAATTAAAATCCCCTAGGATACTAGCTTTCTAGGAAAAATTGGTCTCAATAAATAATTTGTGAAGAAAGTCAAAGTTATTTACATTTTCATTGCTATTCTTTGATCATTCTTGTAAAATACAACAAACACTGAGTAATTTTACTATCAACTTTTTCATTATTATACTTAGATTTTCACTCGAATAAAGAAACATCTTCATTTTTTACACAATACCTACAAATATTGTTTCGGATTTCATAATACTGTATTTAAAAAAGATTACATTATATATTATTTTTCCTAAAACAATGTCTATTAAAGGGCAGTCGGAGTCCTATACCTTATACTCAGATACCGACATTATCGATTTTTCGTTTTACGCAGTCAATTTTTACTTTAATAAAATTTTATGAACGTACGCACATTCTTAGTGATAAATAGATTGTGCGTACATTTGCGAAATTTGAAAATTTAATTTATTCGTTGAATAAAACGAAAAACTGCAATGTCGGTATCCGGCATCCCATCACAAAATTATACCTTCCGATAAAATACCACCCTACCCCCTCTTCATGCTATATTTAAATTTCATGTTCGTTTCGCTATACCGATATATCAAACGACCTTCAAAGTGGTTACAATATAGCGCGAGCTCTGCTCTAGAGATAGAGAATGCGAATAAAAAGGCCCGCCGGCGTTCTTTTATTCTAAAACTTACTTACATTCAATTATTCTTCTTATCTTTGTTGGCTACAGGTGCGCGTTCCACTCCCCCCGGCTTCGCGCGGTCCACTCGCCCTATAGAAGGAGCCCGGCTGCGACCTCGGCCCGTACGTCTCTCTGCTCGACACCTCCCTGTAAACCTCGCTGCGCGTCACCTCTTGGAAATGCTCGACAATGTAATCCTCCAGCCGCGCTCTCAGCCGTTTATAGCACTTGGGATCGCGCGCCTTCAGATACAAGTGAACACCTGGTACTTGTCGGCCAGATCCACGAGCAGGAGCTGCAGGTGCTGATCCGGCAACTCGCCCGTGTAAATGTAGCGCAGCAATTCGCAGAAGCACTCGTGATACTCGTTGACGGAAATCACGAGATTCTTCTTGTCGGCGCGATCGGGTGTATTGCACCGGGCCAGCAGCGTGGCGAACACTCGGTTGCCGATGACGATCGTCAGGTCGCTCGGCCCCTTGTGCAGCCTCGGGAAGTCCGCTTTCATCGGCCTGCTTCGAAGTAGATTCGCTGTAGCCTGCGCTGTGAACAGCTGTCGATTTTTGTATATTGATATTTATGTGTATCTTCAAAATTTAATCCACGCTAGGTGCCTTAAGGTGGCTTCATCGCGTTGTCACGCATCTACGCGGGGCTCCGTGGGGGCACACAATTTTTATTTTCTAACAACCATCGCAATTTTAATAAAAATTATTCAATATCAATTGTCAGACTTATTGACCTAAATATATGTTATAATATATGAGGAATAATAACAATACGCATATATATGCACACAAAAATACACTCATTTTACTTATTTATTAAATATTTTTTATATTTGACTGGCATCTGGGTATTTTTCTTAAACAATCGGAATCTATAATTAAAAAGATACAATCTCCTGGTGGTTTTATAAAGAAATCATGGGTGTTCATGTAGTTATAGGCATAAATACATATTTCGCCATAAGAGCCCATGTTAAAAGTTCTATTTTCAAACACTTTTTTCTCTTGAGTTTACCTAGCAACCCGACCTCACCAGAATTGCAATAGAATGTATAAAACGCTCACTTTCAGTGGGATTTTTGTTTTTTGTTAATGATGGATTTTGAAAAAACGATGGAACCACCTTATCTGTAGGAGACAGTCGTGCAGTATGACAACCTATAGCCATTTTCGGTACAACTTTTAATTGACGCGGTGAAGATTGAAATTCCAAAAAAGGATTTGTTCCTTGAATATGTTACGGAAAAAATTGTCCGGAGTAAAATTCGAGCATAAATATTAGTTATCAATATAAATGTAAAAATTACGATTTTTCAATTTCTAAAACGTGTCGTCCAGTATGACAAATTATCATTTTTATTCAATTTTGAGGTTTAAATGATTCATAAGGGTATTCACAATATTTTTATAAGTAATAATATAGTATATTTATCAAAAATATATCTTTATAGACATTTATAAATTGCTTTATAAACTACAAAACTGTATAGTTACGGAAATATAGTATGAAAAAAGTGTACATTCTGAACATTAAAGAAATGTTATTAACAATTGCAATGTTGCAAACATAAATATTGCCAATAGAAAAAAGAATTATTAAAAATGCAAAAACTTTTTCGCTATTAAATACAATTTTAATGTTTGAGATCTTATGCTGATCCTTAAATGTTTTTTATAAATCAGCCGAAACAAAATTTGAGAATAATTTGCATCGCTTGCGATGCATGGCTCGCGAATGGGTCTCTGAGCGAACTGGCATGGAACACCGGAGTGGGGCTAGATATTGCGTATCACGTCCTTCTTCCCGTACAGAAAAAACTCTCAAGTTGCGTGTTATTTCGAACCCTCAACTAAAATTTGGTAGGTTATTAGACTTGTACAATATAAACATCGAAAGCGCGCGGACTCGTCTCCGAGCATCAGCTTGTACCTCTCGGTCTGCGACACCTCCTCGAAATAGTCAACTATGAAGTCGGTGAGTGTGGACTAGAACCGCAAGCCGCTGCCGTAAGGTAAAAGTACCAGAAACTGGACACTTAAGGGCAAACGAAATATATGCGTTAATATATAACGCTAAATTTACCACTATACTAGATGATTTTGTATCCTACTGAAAGACAATATTATTGTCTATCAAATTAACCTCATAAACTTCTAATTTACACTTTATTACAAGAAATATTAATAAAAATGTAATGTAGACTAGTGCACTAGTAGCTGGACAAGCAAAGAACATTTGTCCTAATAACTGGACATCGCTGTCCTAGTACATGGACACGTTTATTTTGGCTTATTTCTATTAAAATAATATATATTTCTTGAGAAGATCAAGTTTGAATGAACAATAACAGTACTATTGCTATTTTTTTCGAGTGTATAAGTACTTAGTTGAAATATTTAAGACTGATTATCACTTGAAAAATATTCTACTCACCTAACCTATGATGTGTCGGCTGATATGTACGCCATAACTTAAAAATGTAAAATTCAAGACATGAAATATAAACACTAACATTGTTAAAAATTGAATCAAAATATTGACAAAGTAAATAGTAGAACTAATGGTAATCACATTTGAGAACTTAATTACGTAGAGAAAGGCGTGTTTTGTATCAAAATATGTTTATAATATTGAAATTCATGTAGGTGTCCAGGTACTCGGCACTCTAGCTTATTTGTGTACTAGAGACTGGAAACTTGTTTTTTGCAAGAAAAACGATATTTTGGCATATATTAGCATTTTATTTCGATTTATTATGCGATTAAATAAGCTCAGAAAAAATTTGGGCGTCGAAAATAATAATAAAATATTAAATATCCCTGGTGGAGAAAACTTGTTGTGCCAAATCGTGCTAAATCGTGCACAACTGTGCCAAACTGTGCCAAATTGTGCTAAATTGTGTCAAATTGTGCTATACTATGCTAGAGCTGTGCCATTTCGGACATTTCGCGCAGTTTGGCACAGTTTGGCACAGTTTGGCACAGTTTGGTACAGATTGACACGATTCGGCACAGTATGGCATGATTTGGCATAACTTGGCACATTATGAATTTAAACAAAATTACTTTTCTGAATTATTTACAGAAAAGCTAGTACACTTTGACACAAGATGGCACAGTCTGTCACAAAATAGCACAATTTGGCACGATGTGGCATAATATGGTATATCTGGGCATAATCTGGCACATCCTTTAATTGTAGCTTCCGACCTGGCGTAATGCAAATAATCTGGCATTTTATGCCCAGATATGCCATATTATGCCACATCGCTTATATATCTCCTCGCTGCAACTTCACTTATATATCTCCTCGCATCAGTAAGCTAAATTTTATATTGTAAATTCGTTTAAACCAAAAAACATTGGGCGAATTTAAATTTTTATACATGTATTTGAGGTTATAGTACATTTATCTTTACTCATCATAATATGATCAACTTATGGTGTAAATGTTGGCTACAAATTGACCACGGAAGTTGGTCAATAGATAGCGAACAGGCCATAAATGATGGTCAATTTTCTACCAGGGATAGCTTGGCATAAAATGGCATAGTTTACCATGTTATGCCATACTATGGTGTAATTATGCGCATTTGTGTATATTTTTTAATCAATTATTTGTATATAATTATTAAAACAACCATATTTCTACAAATAGTCAGGTATAAATTTTATTATTAAAAAAATTACATAATAATGTTATAATGTTATTCCAATACGTGATACATATATTAAATTAATTAGTGTGTCGCCCTAAAATACCTTTTACAATAGTAACAATAATAAATGGCTTACGTAATTTTAATAATATTGGTCTGTGTAACTGACAGTATTTTACAACATTAACATTAACTTTTTCTTCAGCATTGACAACTTTCAAATGTGTAATATCAATATTGTCAACAAAAAAGTTACTTGCAATTTTTAGACCATAATTTTACATATTTTTGAAATAATTCCAAATGTCTCATTAGTCGTTTGAAAAACAGAGTTATTTGTTCGCTGATAACGCAAATATTTATTAGTAGTATAACGATTTATATTACAGATCATTTTTTTAAATATTTTACATTCGGTCACAACAGTTACGTCAACTATTTTCTGAAGAGATTGTAATTCTGTTTTTGTTAATGTGGGAGCTTTCCCGCGTCCTATTAGAATACATTCTTCAATTTTACAAATATTTTTTAGTTTAGCTTTATCTAATTAATTGCAATATGACTTGACTCTTTCAGAAATTAATTGATTTTGTTGTAAAAGAGGCAGTTGTTGATATATTAACATTTTAGAGACAATTTGTGTAGCAATACGATAATTACATTTCTTCATTCGCAGTAATAATTTATTTTCATTTTCAAATGGAAAAGTACTTGCATTGTACAGCGGTCCCCAATTTTTAACAGTTTCAGTAAGATGATTTAATAAATGCACATTGTAATGCATGTACTTCTTTTCGTATAAAAATTGAAAATTCACAATAAAATTAATTAACAATTTTCTAGCATTTTCTAATATTTCAGGTGTTATAGAGTCTTCTAACAAAATATTCATAGCACAAACAAATGTAGCCAAGTTATTATAATATTTTTTTTGGAAGTATTCCATGCAGACAAATCAAGGAATAAAATATTAACCATGTTAGCCATTCTGACGCAGTCCAATTTGCTCTTTCCTTGATACTTCTTGAAATTTTTGCAATACAATTCCGAGGCCTTATAGACAATAAACGCTGATCGATAATGTGCAATTTATTTGGAGAGCCAACATAATAATTCTCTTTAGCATTGGTTAATATAATCGTTGTATAAAGTTCCGTGACACCTAAAAGACACGCATGCATGAAGTCAACAATCGTTCCATTAACTAGATCAAAATGTTTGAGATTCATTAGAGATGATGGGCCTTTAATTCCAGTAATATCCTGTGAGTTACTCCTATGTGCGAAAAGCATTTTTTCTTTTATTGAATCATCAGTTCTTGGAACAGGAACTGGTAGTATCATAGGATACTTTCTTACGCCATCAACTGATACAGTAGGATGTTCACAGTATGTGCATCCATCAGTTCCGTTAAATTTTTTCATTGACAGCATAGCACAACGAGCTACTGAATCGACGCAGTAACCTAGTGGAAATACTTTACTGATTATTTATTCTCCATTCTAATGCCACTTAAATTCTTCTGATGATAACTGATTGGCCTGATCAACAAATGATTTTAAATATAGATTCATGGTGGGTTCTTTTTTTGCAACCCATAAACCAGCAAGTAGCATATGATTCCTTCGTAGATAATCAAGTAGTTCATGTATTATAATGTAGATAGGCCAAATAGATATTTTTGAACAATCCGATGCCTGGCAACCATCGGTATTTATCGTATAAGAGAAATTAAACTTATTGCCTAAGAGATCATATTTTTCTGCACAATTTTTATAAATGTTTCCATCATAAATATCTTCTAATGCATCTTCATTTTGTTTTTTTTCTATGAAATCTGTGGAAAATATTTTTCTGTACATTTTCATTTAAAAAGAGATTTTCTAATTGTTTACGAATGTCTAGTTCAATGAAAAAAGATGCAGCTTGTCCTGAATCCTGCTTAGCGCCACACTTGCATATAGAGTTTGGCGTTTTGTGAATACGTCTATTGCATTTAGTACGTAACATATGATAAGTAACTAAATCTTTGTTAACATCCAATAACTTTTTTACCATATACTTTGTTACTGGTAGAACGTTTGAGTCAAACCTCAGTTGAGCATTTCAAAGATATCAAGTATTGTATTCCACGTCAATGCATGTTTTCTTACAATTTTTAGAGTCATTAGAAGCAGTTCTGCAACATTAACATTTCCACAAGAACAAACAGGTTTACAAAGTTGGTCGTTGTGCTGTTTATTATGACTGGATACATCATTCACCTAATAGATAAAAAGTTTGCATAAATTATTAGTAGATTTTATAAAAATATAAAATAAAATTATAATAAATATATATACTATATAATGTAGTTTTATAGTTACATATTCATTGGACATTGGACATATTCACATTTTATATAATATTTTAATAATAAACTTTACCTTGACAGGCTGGTCTTCAGTAGTTTTTTGAAAATCAATTGGCTCCGATATGTTCATACTATTATTAGAAGTTGTGTACTTAACATAGTTTTCGATCAATAAATTGAGAGTCCAAAAAATGTAAATATTAAAATCTTACATGTACAACATTAGTAGATTTATCTTTTATCCAATTATTATAGTAACATATTTTTGATAATAATTATTAAACCCCCTAATACACATTCAATTTAATGCATACAGAAATATCCATCAATTAATTAAATTAATAAAATTTACACATGCGAATTTGCAAAATTTTTGTATTTGCTTACGATATAAAAATATTTTCTTAATAATTCTATTATGTCTAATCATACCAAACTGTGTAAAACTATGTCGCCCTATGCCAATATGTACCGTACTGTGCTAATCTGTGCCAGACTGTGTAGATTCGTGCTAAGCCATGCTAATCTTAAAAAACGGTAGACAAAATATTTTCTTTCAAAATTTGTGATTATGCCACAATGTGCCACAATGTGCGACACTATGCCAAAGTGTGCCGAACTATGCCAAACTGTGCCAAACTGTGCGAAACGTCCGAAATGGCACAGGTTTAGCATGATTTGGCATAGTTTGGCACAGTTTGACACAATGGGGCACAGTTTGGCACAATTTTCATTTCTACTAGGGATCTTAGCCATTGCTTAAGAATATGGCGTGCAAAACTATTTTTTTAGGATACAAATCAAACATAGAGTTTTATAAAAATTGAACGTACTGTAATACCCGATATAACGTGATATTCGAGCTGCTGTCCAGGTACTGGGACGTGTCCAGTCATTGGTACACTTACCTTACTTGTTCACTAGAACGAGGAAGTCGGCGGCGGTTGCATCGTGTAAGCGCCGGCGGACCGCATCCTCGAGGTCTGCCTCGAGCCCGTCTACCTGGTACCTGTTGGCGAAGGAAACTTAACAATTTGATCCGCGACTTCCTCGAGCAGCATTATTTTATGGACAAACTGAACCAGGTCGAACCCAGAACGCTGCTACAGGTCGGGACCAAGCAGTCTCGAGACCGTTAGTCCGGGGATGGGTGTTTTCCTGTGTACACCAAAAGGGGAGTGCTTATGACGTACACTGAGAGAAATGATTCTTTGCGGCAAAGAATATTTCTTAATTGTTAAGTTTTGTGGATTTGATTACGGTCAAATGAATATTTCTTAACAGTTAAACGCATCGTCTTAATAGTTAAGAACTGAGTACTTGAGTAGCGTCAACGGCTGACCGCCTGACTTTAAGGTTAACTGAATTTTTCATATTTCTAAGATGTTTATATGACCGTTACATGTTAGTACAAGTTTTCGCCTGTCACGATTATGTTTACGTATAGGATCTTTTTATATTTTAATGCTTGAAAAGCATCATTATATGCTATAAATTCGTCAAATAACCTTTCGTACTCGGCATGTTTATCTTACTCGTGCAGACTTTTCTCAAGTTCGAGTTCTTAACTATTAAGAATTCAACATTTGCGGCAAGTACGTGAGAACTCGATTCCGCAAGTACACGATTCATTTGCCTCAAGGTATCCTTTCTCTCAGTGTATGCATTCTTATGTATTTTTTCCTGTAATTCTGTTAATATTCCTTGTTAAGACCCATTAGCCGAATTTAGCGCCTCAGAGGGGCTACGCGTGTTTCCGAGTATATAATTGAAAAGTGCACCTTCTCGCGGGTTTAAGGGGCACGTCAACTTTGACCCAAAAAACAAAACTTATATGAGTACATAAAAATTCTTCTTTTCAAAAGCAATCATTCTGAAGTATTTTTTACTATAAATACTTAGTAATACCTTTAATTTTACCGGAAATAAATCTTAAAATCTTGACCCAGCACCTCATATAAAATCACCACAGTAATAAGCTCCTAATTCACTGCCCACGGGATTCCAAGTGATCCATTCGACCAAATTTCTCCAAGTTTGGGGATATTACTTTTCAATACATTAGTTATGGTATATTTCGGAAGATTATGTGGGTTGTATATTGGTGAAAATAAGTAATATAGTTTATTGAGAAATATAAAGTATTTATTGATACATTTCGTTTAGATATATATGTTCACAAGAAAGAATAAGCGCGTCGTTTCTCTTAGTCTTATACACAACGAGTGAGTCGCACAGCGGCTTGGTCCAGCTAGTTCTGTGCGCAATAGTGGGGAATGGGGATCCTTAAAACAATCTATAGTCTCTATGTACACTGTATACTCTACATACAAGCACACTCATATAAGTATGTGTGAGCGCACATATATTCCAACAGTATGAATACAGGAAATTAATTTTTACTACGTAAAAATTTTTTTTACATATACATATACATGATCAAATTAATTAATAATATTAAATAATTAATTAAAAAATCAATAATATATAAGTAAATTTTATCCTACGTAGTAAAAATTAATTTCCTGTATCATACCATAACTAATGTATTGAAAAGTAATATCCACAAATTTGGAGATATGTGGTCGGATCGCTTGGAATTCCGTGAGCAGTGGATTAGGAGCTTAATAATTATGGTGATTTTATATGACGTACTGGATTAAGATTATAAGTTGTTTACGGTAAAATGAAAGGTATTTATAGTAAAATAATGCGTTTTTTTGCATTATTTTATATTTAAAAAAATGTCAGAATAATTGCGTTTGAAAGGAAGAATTTGTGTGGACTCATACAAATAAGTTTTGTTTTTGGGTTCAAAGGTGGTGTGCCCTTTTATTATTAAAAACATTATATAAAAATAGTATATTGTGTACTATTAGGGATGTAAATAAACTAAGGATTTTGTTAAAATAATTTATACACCATTTATGATAAACTCTGTTATTTATTAAATACAATATTAGCCTTATTAGTATAACGCGCGTTGTAACTACCGATCTGTATAAAGACCAGAGTGCATCTAGTCTCTGCGTCGTTCTTTTTCGAGCTAGAATGAGCCTCTATTCACGCCGCCGAAAGTCGCCGCCGACGACAGCCGAAAAAATACATAAGAAACTTATGAATGTCATCGCGTTTGAACTATACAGAAAGTCTTAGAGACCTTTTACATAGGAACTTATTACACAGTTACAGTTTCTTATTGATAATGGATTCTATCCGTAACAATTCTCCCCCTCGTATAAAATATGTTTTATTTTATACCCTAATTCGAGTTACGGGCTATCACCAAAAACAATCCGACAGAACATCAATATAATCCAAGACGTTAAATCGGTTCGAGAGCTAGAATATTTGTACATTGAACCTAATTACCAACTAACCTTAATGCCTCACACATTTTATAATCACTGCAAATATCTAGCATCGCTGCCATAAGTACAAATACATACACTTTTATATCGTGAAATCTGCACATCGCTGATTTATTATTAATAATGTTGCAACAATTAATAACGCTTTCTAGACTGGCTTCATATTTTCGCTTTAAATATTGTTAAACAATGAATATTTGCACGGTCACAAAAACACATAATCCCTGGCATTTGCCCTATGCCTCCGAGGAAACCGTGCAAAACTCGGTGAGGGGAAACGGCATCGGACACCCTTTTACTGAATTATTAATAAATTATAATTTCGGTGTTCATATTTTATAACTTTTTTACTATTTTCTTATACGACAATAAATTTTCATATTTTACATTTAATTTTTAACATTCGCGCTTCTATTTGTAAACTCGCCCTCCCCCACGGATAAACAGCTGCATACATACTCCCTAATCTCGATACAAGCCTAAGTCTATTCAATACTCTTTCAATTCTACAACCACTACCTTTGGATTATTCATGTATTGTAGGCAAAACTCATATCCGTTTTTCTCTCAAATGTATAACCAGTTAACTGTTATTACTATTCCATGAGCAATAAACACGTTAGTAGGTATACAATGCGGGTTCTGCACCCCCCCACCACTCGACTTTTCGACTCATCTGTGCAGGTGAGAAGCTCTGTGATTGGTCAAGGCGGACAGGTGAGAATAAGCCCCACCCCCTATCTCACTTAGGCACGATGACGTCATGCTATAGTATATTATCGAATATACTACAAACTTTGCATGGTATTGCACCAAATACCGACCACCATATAAATATATATATATAGATATACTAAGTCAGGCACACCCGCGCTCGATCATCGTCGATATTTCGTGCGGACGAATGATATCATGCTTTTGCGCCGACAATCGTTCGGGGGTGTCAGGTTGCATTCGGCGCACTTTAAAGAGGTAGAAAAAATATCTCGCGATACGATTTCTTTCATGAATGCAGCCGAATATTCGAAGGATTATCTGTAAGACGCACATTTAGACTTGTGCGTGTGTGCGTGTGTGCGTATGTCCGTGTGTGTGCGTGCCTGGAACTCTCTGGAAGCTTCTCATCGTTGACGAGGACCGACCTTCGATGGATCTGTGGATGAGCCAGGCTGCGATATACGAATCCTATTGTGTTTCCGCAGGCTGGCACAAAGCGTATATATATATATGCACGAATCAAGAATCTTATATCTGCTGCTATAACTTTGGCTGGTAAGCAGCGAGTTGTAGGGGCTGAAAAACGCTTTAATAAGGAGAACAATCATTAGCCCATTTCTTTTCAAATTTAGCAATATAAGTATAAGACTATTTACATTTCTATTTATGATATATACTTAATACGAATATTCAATATAATCGAATACAGCAAAGAAATTCCAAGAATTTTGAGATAATAGTAAAAATCAAAAAAATCTTTAATTTTTAAAATTTTGAAAATTAATACTCCTATGTCATAGATGACCCCCGACAATGGACCTTGACGTTTGCTTATTTCAATCGCGCTCTTGTAGTTTACACTATAAGGTAAAAGTCCCCATTATGGAACACTTTTCAGATGGTGCAAGATTGTCATCTAATTTACATTATTAAAATTGTTAATATTGGGTATAAAAAGAATATTGTTTGAAGGGCTATGGTTTATAAATTAATTTAGAACGTGCAAATAGCAATTTTTTTCTTAATTTGAATTATTATAAATAAAATACTAAAGCAATAGCATGTACGTATCATGGAACGCTGTTTTCACAGCTTGTCACCGTGTTCCGAACTCCATGTCCCTACGATGGAACGAATAATTATTACATAAATATGACTTATAAAACATAACATTTAATACGTTATGAAATAGAAATCAACATGCTATAAAGCTAAAGATATAGCTTTCCATCCATAGATTCGAATTATTTACACGTTATTTGTATGTTAATGCTATTTTTATTAAATATTTAGCTGTTCCACAATGGGTACATAAAATCACGTTAGTCCCTATGTATGGAACACCTTTCCAAGCACTTTTTTATAATAACTGTAGCTTTATAGCATGTTGATTTCTATTTCATAACGTATTAAATGTTATGTTTTATAACTGCATTCATGAAAGGAATCGTATCGCGAGATATTTTTTCTACCTCTTTAAAGTGCGCCCAATGCAACCTGACACCCCCGAACGATTGTCGGCGCAAAAGCATGATATCATTCGTCCGCACGAAATATCGACGATGATCGAGCGCGAGTGTGCCTGACTTAGTATATCTATATATATATTTATATGGTGGTCGGTATTTGGTGCAATACCATGCAAAGTTTGTAGTATATTCGATAATATACTATATCATGACGCCATCGTGCCTAAGTGAGATAGGGGGTGGGGCTTATTCTCACCTGTCCGCCTTGACCAATCACAGAGCTTCTCACCTGCACAGGTGAGTCGAAAAGTCGAGTGGTGGGGGGGGGGGGGGGTGCAGAACCCGCCTTGTATACCTACTCACGTTACACGCGTATTGCTCTGGCAACCATTTGTAAATTGTAACATTAATTTCATATCCGAATAGAATTAGACTATTGCAAAGTCATTATACACGGAGAGAATTTTCTAATAAAAATTATGACGAAATTCGCAGTAAAAATTACCGTGAATGACTATAAAGCTGGGACACTCTAACTTTCCGGCAGTTTTTATTCATATTTACGATAAATTTTACCGTACTGAAGGATAAAATTTGCCTGCCGCAGAGTAAAAGTTCCCTGTACAAATCTTAAAGAAAACCAAAATTTGTGGAAAAATTTGTATGAAATATGTTTTAAAAATCTGGATTTTCTTCCAATTGTTGTAGCAGTATCATTAATACTTAAATAAGTACATTATACACATTTATATTTGAGTTAACCTAAAATGTGTACACGCTCAGTTGTTACCTTTATCAGCTGTCTTCTTTTTCTCAAATCAGGCAAATTTTACCATTCAGTGCGGTAAAATTTATAGTCTGTGCAGTAAAATTTGTAGTCAATGAGGTAAAGTTTTTAGTAAAATATCAGTAAAAAGTGCCAGAAAGTAGGACTGTCCCAGCTTTATAGTTATGTACGGTAATTTTTACCCTGAATTTCGTTATAATTTTTATTAGAAAATTCTCTCTGTGTACGTACTCGTATCTGCGTATCCATGCGACATCTCCAACGGTTTCACCTTCTGACCTGCAGCCGCGAGTCGCATTGCCGATTCGCGCAAGCAAAAGCTACACCGCAGAGTACTGCCGGCAATACCAGTCTCAATCAAGAAATATAAAATAAACTATTGCGATTCCTACAGTTCAACCCTATGCTTGTTTGAGCGGCGGTCATTTTGCTTATAGGAAACTCTTGGTTTTTCTAGTGAGCCTACTCCTACAGCTCATCCCTGTGCGTGCTTGCGCGGTGGGACTATTGCTCATAAGAGAGGTTATGCTATAACTATTGCAGAGACTTTCTATTCTTCCTAATTTCCAAGATAAAAATTACTTCATTTTTCATAGAGTTTAAACCAATTCACCTGGGCCCTAGGCAAATTGGAAAAAACAGCTAGTAAAGACAAAGTAACCATTCTTCAAATTTAAGAATAATTTTTACTTTTACTAGTCTTTCATTTAATCAATATTTTTCAAACGATGATTAGCGTATTCGAATATCCCTTTAATTAAATTTCGTTTTTAATAATTTCATCACATTATAAACCATATAAACCATATCAGAATATGACGAGTCGCAGCACCTCAAAAGCCTACGGCGATAAATTATTAGTTAACAAATGTTTTCATTTCTTTTTGCACAGCGCCTCTATAGTCTACTATGTATGTTACTATTTAGTGAACATTTGTGTATAGCACCACTAAAACCTACTATACACTTGTAACAAATAGTTCATAATAATTCGAAAATTCACAGAATTTTTAATATCCCGACTTTGTTCCAAGCTAAAAAATGTATGGCACATTAAGAATACATATCTAGAACGTTTATACAGGAATATTATGTTTTGTCTACAATACTCCTCCTCGTGCACATTAATAAAATTTTCGTTTTTTTTCTTCTTTTTTTTCGTGTACTGTTTTATTGCTGTAAACTCCAATCGGTTCATCTGAACAATTTTAATACCTCTCAGCCCGTTCTAATATATGTCACATTTTTAATCCCCTGTTGATGCGTTTATTGCACGTATCACGACGAAAGCATATATGTCTCTTATCCTATAAGTTACGGCTTAAGGGGAGGTCGGAGCTTGCATGCAGTTACACAGTTACCGACAACCAGTATTCAGTATTCTCGTTCAATTTTTAATTTTTCTCAATTATCTCGGTTGTCCGGTGTTCCTTAGAAGATTGAGAACACCGGACAACTGAACTTTTTAACTTTTATGAACAATTAAATTTGAATAATGTAAAATTCAATGCAGAAATCTGTAATCGGCTCCGATTTCCCCTTAAAAACGCTTATAAACGTTGACCGCTGCACCGTAGCCGCTTCTTGAAAAAGGCGCGCATAAGCGCTCTGGTCCCTTTGACAGCAGCGTGCCTCCTCGCCGTCGTTGCTTCCGCTCGTTGGTTACTGATAAATCCTCTCTAAAACTCTAACTTTACAATTAATAATATTAAACAGAATAACATAAGCTAATTACGTCGCGCTCAACAGTCCCAATATTAAAAGTTACTGACTTTTCAAAATTCTTTATATATAAAAAAAAATATACTATAACGCTACATTATAATATTACACAGCACATTGTTACGCTCCAAAATTTTCTTGCCATGGGAAAGTTAGATAGGCCTAGTTTAATTGTTTCTCAAGGAATCCCAATACTCTCACTCATGAAAACTGAGCGCCGCACGTTGACACCCGATTCGCGGCTGCTCCCCACAGCGACGCATTTCTTTCATGCGGAAATACAGTGCACCATTGTGCATCACACGCATGTCCCCATGCTACTCTTGTTTTGAATCTTAACCATTATTAAGAAAAGGCAAATACGACAAAACTTTTCTCGCGTTATTCAATTATTACTAACAAATCATCAAGACTAACTGACAGAAATGTACTTGCAATAAATTCAAAACACTTCTAAATTTAGCTAAATTAACATGTCGCTGCACGAGTAAATCTCATTTTCTTTATAAACTTTTTAATGTCAATTATTATTTGTAAAAAATCTATTATTATGTATTGAGTACTAACTCGTTCAAATAATATGTACATTATTTTAAAAACTTCTATTTTATAAAGAGTCAATTAAATATAATTCTATCTACTGATTTTGCCAATTTGAAATTGGATACGACGTTTCATGCAAACATTCTGTTACGATAATTATTATTACTTTTGTTATTGTACGCTGTACGTTACACGTTTTTCTTTTTTAAAATCATGAACGTCTATTTTGCTCGCACTCAAAACTCATTATATTTATTCATAATACTTTAACTGTAGAAATATTTCCGTATTCAATGGTTTCATAATTAAAACAAATTCCCGTTTAAAGAAAAATGATGGTAGCTGACTAAATATCGATTTTTGTTACAAAAAGATTTCTTTCCCTTCAAA
Source organism: Gastracanthus pulcherrimus (assembly GCA_949152435.1). NCBI lineage: Eukaryota > Metazoa > Arthropoda > Insecta > Hymenoptera > Pteromalidae > Gastracanthus > Gastracanthus pulcherrimus. The sequence goes on along the minus strand of OX424572.1, from coordinate 83,705,875 downwards.
AGAAAAAGTTGAAACCTCAAGATTTTTAATGAATATTCTTCTTCATATTCCAAGACATCTCAATTTTTTTTCAAAAATTTTCTTTCTTATATTTCACAGATAACAGTTTGAAAAAAATTACGATTTCGTGAATAACAAAACAAGGGAAATAGGTTATTCAAAATATCGGGTCGGAAAAGATAGGTAATTTTATGCTCTTTCAAATGCATTGTGACTCAATCGATGATATTATTTCTAAGGTATCAAAAAAGCCCCGAAACATAATTTTCAGTAAAAATGTGGTCGATTTAAAGCACCAGAGAGATTTCAATTCGGTACAGAGAAGAATACAAAAACTGCTGCTAATAGAAAAGATTAAAAAATGTATTCTTTGATCGGCACTTGTGCAAATGGTAGAGAATCTAAACCGACGTGTATTTCTTTTTGAAATTAAAAAAGAAAACTTAATATGCAAAAGTTATAGCTTATTAAATGTGCCGACCGGAGTGACGTCACAACGTTTTTAAAGATTTAACTACAACTTCTTCAATTTTGAAGATATCGTGAAAATTCCAAGTTTACAAAGAAACTATATCACGATCTACAAGAATACACTGTCAACTAAAAATCGGATTCTTTCCTATTGCTTTAGCAGAATGATTTAGAAGTTAATTCAGAATTTGTTTGTTGAAAAAATTGGAAACAATTATCACCGATAAAATTGGTACAATTTTCTCTGAAATATATGATGAAAAGTTTTCGAAAAAAATTGTGGTAATTAGGACAATAGAGAAGATTATTCTGTAAAATTCTTCCGACAGTTTATTTTTCTATGCTTGAGAAAAAAATCATTTTGTAAAAAAATATCGATTTTCTATGGCAAACGATAACTTGAGAGAAACGTCATTATTCGTTCTGATAATTTTCAAAAAGGTAACTTTTTACTATCTCTCGGCTAAGTTATTGCCCAGATCATGAGGACTTTTATTTTTCGAGATATTTGAAGTTATATTTTTCTGCAAATATTTTTTTATAATATTTTTTTTTGTCTTTTAATAAAGATTTTAAATCAAAAAGAATTTTCGAGATTCATCAAATCGTTTCTGTTTTATAACCTTTTTTCATTTTTTATGATATTTTCTTTTTCTTGAAGTTTTTAAAACAAATTTTGTCTGATAGGTTTACATAAAAATTTTCTTTTTTAAACTTTTGTTTTAATCACAAAAACATACGTTTACTCCAATAGCTTATAACAAAAATTTTTTTTATATTGAATAGTTTCGAAATAAAAGACTAGAGCACTTTTTAGTTAATCAATATATTTTTTATGTTTTCGTTCCAATACAATTCGTAAAGAATAAAATTTAATACAGTTCAAATTTGAGCTCACAGTTAAAATGATTATGAATAGACTATTTTGAATAATTAACTCGAATAATTACTCTTAATGAACATTTTTAAGATTTTCTTAGTTACATCGATAATCTTATCTTAAATTTATTTGTGAATTTGGTATGCATTATATGCGTATTAAAAAATATTTTAAACAACACTTTTTCATGATCTATTGTATACTTTTGCATAAATTTAAATTACAAAATTTAAATATATACATATATCTCGACATATTAAAACAATAGACTTGTCATTTTTTTTTCATCACAATATTAAATAGAATAAATAATTTCATATTGGAGCAATTTATAAAGTTTAAGGAAGTTAAGTGTCAATGAATTGGCAGCGGTCTTTTTCCTATTGCTCAATAAGTATTGTTTTAAAAAAATAACATCTAAAAGTTATCTATTCGACCATCACAAAATTTAATCAGTTCTAATCATTCTCAAAAACATCGAAAACATTGAAATTCAATAAAATCTCACATACAAAAGTGTTAATCGTTTCAAAGCTTTATCTTTGAAATAGCAACAGGAGAATCAATGTTTTGAAAGTAAATTAATTTTCCTATTTTTATTTTGGCCAGTACCAAATTTCCTCTTTCTTCTTGGTCTTGACTCGATGATGCAGAGAGAGAGAAAGAAGAAAAAGTGTGGGAGAAAGAGAGAGTAGCTTCCATACACACTATATATAGTTATATACGTGTCTTAGTACAATTATAGAAATTCGTTATTGTAATAAATAATAATAATAATAATAATAAGAATAATAAGAATAATAATGATAATGATAATATAATCATAAGGATAATGATAATAATATAATAATAATTCTAATGATCGTTATACGATTATTTACACTAACAATGATTATAATAAATAGTAAATTTAAACATAGGTATTTTATGCTAAACATTAACATAATAAAGTAATGTTAATAATATTAATAATAAAATATGATAAGGTTCTCATAAGTATATCGTACCAAAAATTATAATTTTAATATGAAGTATAAGATATAAAACGTAAAAAGATTCTTAAAAGCATATTTCATAAACAAAATAAATGGACAAAATAATCAAACGTTGAAACTACATTACAAATAATATCCCATGCACAAAAAGATAGATCGTCGCATGTGTGCATCGTGGGAATTCGAGCATAGAAAGTCCAGAAGTCTGGCTTATCTCACAGCGGGGCCTACGGTCGCTTCGCTCTAACGCAGCCCTCTTGAGGCACTTTTCCGAGATTCGTTTCTGTCAATGTGTGCACGTACAGTGTTATTGCTCTCAGGCCTAAGGTTTCCAATTGCTTATCGGAGCCGTTGGCATTTTTGAGTGTTTATTGCACTCTGATTATCTGTCTTAGCTCTGGGCAAAATCCTCAGCTGGCTTGCAGCTGTCGAACTCTCCCAGAGCCGAAACTATATATGCGCGTATACGAACGGAGGTAAAAAAAGAGTGGAAGAGAAAAAAAAACAACTATTAAAGTGAGGCTTTGATATTTGTCACTGATTTGATTATCAGTGAATATACGGGGACGTGACAGAGGGAGGGAGAAAGTGAGAGAGACACAGGGAGGGAGGGGGAGAGAGAGACAGAGAGAGACATATTGAGGGTGGGAGGGAGAGAGAGAGAGAGAGAGAGAGAGATATTTATTTATTTGCATAAACATACAAAAGAATATGTACATTTAAAAAATTTACATAGTTATACTAAATGTCATAATAATTTTCATTTCGTTTCGACATGAATAATATTAATATCACATCAATTTGTTTTTGTAAAAGCATAGTATGTTCATAAAATAAAAATGCATACGGGTTGAATAAGAATAAAATCACGTCAAATACATTACTAGATAATCACAATTATGTTTGTCAGGTAAAATATAATTTCGCTTTGATAGTATCTATCAAGTCATGGTTTATAGTAAAAATACACGCAGACTTACAAATTTTTATACACGCATCAATCGCCGCTCATCAAATACACAAATAAATATAATAACTCCGATAACATGAAAATAAAATAAATAAATAAATAAATATGACAATACAGTTATGTGCTTCATAGCCGCCAGATTAATCTCGCATGTACTCACGCATCACAGTCTTAAATTTTAATAGCGATGGAAGGTTTCTGAAACTGCTAGGGATGGAATTCCAGAGGCGCGCACCTTGAGCTGTCAAAGAATGAAGGCCGGTATCGATACGCGAGCCTGGAATTAAGAGTTCTTTAACATCACCCCTACTGGAACTCCTAGCCTGGTTTTTATTAAATAAAGCGTTAAGATATGGCGGCTCACCTATTCGAATAATTCTGTACATTATAATCACGAAAAAATATTTTTTTCGTGCTTTAATGGTAGACCAATCCAGTTTCTTCCGATTTAGTAACATAATCTACGTGCGGTTTCCATGATAATTTTGAGTCTATTACAACACCGAGGTTAATTACAGTGTCAGAGAAAGGCACATACACACCGTTCTCCTCTTCAATGCCCGGTAGATCAAGATCATTTAAAGAATTAATGTTGTATACCGAACCGAAGATAATTGCTTTAGTTTTGCCAATATTAAGACGAAGACCAGCAGCCGCCGCCCAACCGGACACTGCACGCGCCGCTGCTGTCAAGCACACGATGCCTTCTTGAAGTTCTTCTCTTTTTACGTGGACGTAAATTTGAAGGTCGTCCGCGTAAAGAAGATGCCTGACACATTCACATCCCAAGACGCCAGCTAGATCATTGATATAGAGACTGAGAAAAGACAAGATGGTCATGGGTTTTTTCTTGCTGTCGATTCCATCCCTAATGTTTTCAGTCAGTTTAAGTAAAACGGTTTGGGTGCTGTGATATTGTCTGAAACCAGTCTGGAGGGGATCAAGAACCTTGTTAGATGTTAAGAACTCTGTAATTTGTTCATGAACAATTTTCTCCAGGACTTTTAAAAGAAAGCTAAGTAGCGCTATTGGTCTAAAGTCGGATACAAAGGAGGGTACGCTAGTCTTTTTCAGTGGCACAAGATGTGCTTTCTTCCAAGCTCCTAGAAAAATTCCACTGGATAAAGAGGAATTGAATATACAAGGTATATTGTATGACAAGGTGGGGGTCAATCACCGGAAGAGCTTTAGCTACTGCACTCTGCGGAATGCCGTCTGCTCCCGTTACTTGTGAGGTGAAATGAGAGACAGCGAGGACAACGTCTGCAAAAATGACCTCCTTAAAAATGAAGCCTCATCACAAGCCGTCGCCACGACATCGTAAATCCCTCTCGCATTCACTCTGGTTGATTGATACCCCCGCAAAGCGAGTGTTAAGCTCATCAGGAGTAGAGCCATGAAGATCCTCTCTGATCTTTGGCAGGAGCCGAAGAGAGCGTAACTCTTTCCAGATATCTTTTTTATAATTGATGGCCTCGAATATTTTATTTTGTAGGAAAGAATCACGCGCCTCTTTAGTGCGTTGTTCTGCTATTGCCGCCAATGTAATATACTCCTGTCTTAGAGTATTGTCCTTCGTCCTTCTATATTATCGTCGTTTGCCGTCAAGTTTGATGTATATGTGTGCAAGCTCAGCGTCTACCCATGGAGGTCTTACTTTATTTTTGGGAGTAAAATATTTTAACGGTGCTACATCATTGATGACCTCCATGAGATTTTCGCCAAGACATGCTAGTCTCGTATCAACATCGACGTTTGCGCAATCGAGCGGCGACCAGTCACAATTAATTAGTTTTGTTAATAAGTGATTTTGTTCTATGGATTTGAAGTCTCTATAGCTAAAAAGTGAAGGTTTTGGAATTTGATCCAAATGTATTTCTATAACAACATCGATAAGGTCATGATGGCTAGGAAAGGTCGGTGCTCGATTTCCAGCACTCAGTACTTTGTCATTTTCGTCCACTAGTATAGCATCAATCCATGTGTGAGATTCGCTGGTATGATGATGAGTCGCACCATGTTCTATTATTTTTAGCGATAGGTCATCAGCTAAGCGCCTCACAAATTTTGCATCGTCCGAAGTTGACAACAAGTTGGCATTTAAATCGTCCATAATAATTTTGTGACTAAAGTCACACGCACTCGATGTTAATTTCTCTACTAGGTAGTCCTTGTCTGATTTTTTTCCAAAAGATTTTGTAAACGTTGCAGTCGTGCCTGAAGCTCACCTTACACTTCAAAATAAACTACTGAGCAGTAATCTAGGTGACGTAATACCAATGCACATGCCAACTGCTTAAGAAGTGCCTCAGTAGTGCATGAACGGAAGAATTTCAGGCTATAAAGAGTCTTGTTTACCTTCCTACTAACCACATCTATTTGCGACTTCCACGTAAGTTCTCCGTCCATTACCACACCGAGATTAGTGACAAAGCGTCAACAAAGGGTACGAATACGCCGTCCTGCACCTCAATGCCCTGCAAGTCAAGGCTCTGGATCTGCTTGATGTTATGATCAGAAATCAGAACCAAAGATGATTGCCTGTGTCTTGCTGACATTGAGTTGCAGATCAGCTGCCAAGACCCATTTCGACACTGCCTGCGCTACTGTCGACATGCGATTGGTACCCTCACGCAGATTCCGCAAGATCACCTACGTGCGTCTTTTAAGTCGTTAATGAATAAGCTGAATAGCAAGGTCCCCAGGACCGAGCCCTGCGGCACGCCGTGATTGGTGATTAGCCAATCTGATTCCCCATTTATACTAGTAATGACATTTTGTCTACGACCTGTAATGTATGACTTAAGCCACAGGAGAACGCTCCTGGAGAAACCCATGTGCAACAGCTTACGCAGCAGCTTTGAATGTGAAATAGTGTCAAAAGCATTGCTGCAATCAAATAATGATGGGAAACGATTAATGAAAAGACAGTGGTTTAGCTTATTAAGCAATTAACAGAGTAGACTAGTTTTTATTCTAATGTGTGTATTGAAACATTTATTATATTAATAAAGGAAATAAAATTAATTATTATATTAATTTACCCATGGAAAATAAATTAAGGAAAGAAGGATTATGAGGACTTGGTGACTCTAATAATCATATGCCGACTTTCTGGAATATATCACTATATTTGCAAATTAATAGACAGAAAAATATAGATCAATATGACGCGTCTATAAAATCTCGCCTAATGATTATTAAAATTGCATTACATTTTTCATTTAGGAATTAACAATATTAATTACGCTGCGCAACATTATATTTTCAAAATCACTCGTAGCTAACGACTATCAAAAATCGCGGACGAACCGAATTTGATAAAACGGCTTTAAAAATAATATGGTACTTAACTATTGACCAATGGAAACCTCGGCGTGCCCTTTTTCCACAGATGCGTGTGCACGTGGTCGACCCTTCTGATGCATCGAAGTCCTCCGGAGTGTTACAGTATATACATATATGTGTGTGTGTAGAAGAATGATGTAAGGGTACAACGAGAAACCGCCAGATGACGTTAATAGATATAATATATTTAAAGTCTATACTCCAACAAATAATAATAAAATAGTCAACAGTTTCTTTTTGCTATTAATTCCTGTTCTGATGTCTTCAGTGAGTTCAGTATTACTGTCTGAGTGCTGTGATGTTGTCGAAAAATTGTTTGTATCGGGTCAAGAATATTTTTTGTCCTCAAAAAGTCGGTAATTTGGTCATGGACAATTTTTTCCAGGACCTTGGAAAGCAAGTTTAACAGCGCAATGGAGCGGAAATCAGAAACAGAAAATGGAACTGGTTTCTTCTTCAAAGACACAAGGTGAGTTCCCTTCCAAGTCCTCGGGAAAATGCCATTTGAGAGGGAGGAATTAAAGGTCTTCGTGACATGGTGTCCCACTAACGGAAGAGCCTTGACCATCACACTTTGTGGGATTCCGTCCTCCTCTAGCCTGTGACGAGAAATGAGCAACAGCCTAGGACTACGTCAGAGAAGGTGATTTCTCTGAAAACAAAGCCGTCATCACTGGCTGAGGCCAGGATGCTGTCAAGATCTTCGTCACTTTCACTATAGGAGACCAACACTTCAGCAAAGTGGACATGAAGCTCATCCGGTGAAAACCCATGAAGCTCCTCTCTTGTGTTAGGCAGGAGTCCCAAGCCCTTGAGTCCCTTCCATATGTCTTTCTTTGTATCAAGAACTTTAAAGATACGGTTTTGTATAAAAATCTCCCGCGCGCTTTTTGTTCGGCATCAAACGCGAGAGATTGACACTCTTGCCATAGTTTGCTGTCATTGGTCCATGCGTAACGTCTTCGTACAGCGTCTCGTTTCTTGTACAGATACACGAGATCAGCGTCAACCCATGAGAGATTTGCTTTCTTTTTCAGTGAGAATTCCTTTAGCGGTGCTACTGTATCAATCGCAGCCACGAGGTTGACGCTGAGGCATTCAAGTTGGTAGTCGATGTCTGTATCTGAGCCTTCAAGCGGTGACCAATCACAGTCAGCAATGTGAGAGAGGAGGTCGTCTTGCTATATGGATTTAAAATCCCGATAGCTAAACGAGTTAGCTACAAGGGGTACAGCAGCTTCAACCCCAATCTGAACCTCTATGATGTTGTGGTAACTGGGAAAAGACGCCGCCTTATTACTACTACTAAGCACTATGTCATTGTCATCAGTCATTATTACGTATATCCATGTGTGAGAATCTTTGAGGTGATGAGTCGCACCATGGTCTACTATACGAAAATTAAGGTCATCAACAAGTCGCCTAACAAATTTTGCATCGTTTGACGTCTTGAGTAAATTCGCATTCAGATCGCCCATAATTATTTTATGGCTATAATCTTGAGTGTGCGTGATGAGTTGATCATTAACATCAGAGACTACCCTGCTGCACACTGCACATGATATATTCTGGAATGAGCGGCTTTCCCTCCTGTGTAGTCGATGAACTGCACAGAAGGTTGTCTTTGAAGGTGTTATGAATATATAAGACTAACCCGCCTCCGAATTTGTTACGATCGAGTCTAATGCAAGAATAGCCATTGATCTGAATACGATCACTCTCAACGTCAGGGCAGCGGTGCGACTCAGCAACTCCGAAGAGATGGTAGGCGGGACCAGTGGAAAGATGTCTGAGAATCTCAATGTGTCCTAAAAAAGAGGTCACAATAGTGCTCCTGGATACTTATTCCGCAGCGGCAGCCTCGGTGTGTTTAGAGGCTATAGTGACAACCGCTGAACTTCTATTTACTATATTACAAAATTCTTTTACCTCCGATTCGCTTGAGTTTATCCTGTAGGAAGACAATATTGCTTGAAGATCAGCTGCTGAGGAAAATTCATGAGAGACATCGCCATCATGTCACTGCATGTGTTGTCCCTATTCCTTTTCTGAATCCAAATTGTTTGTTAGAAATTATCTTGTATATTAGGTTGTTATTTATTTTCATATATTTGATTTCTATTGAGATATTTTAAATATTATTATTATAGATTTTATACTATACGATAACATAGGTTTAAGGTTATTAAGAAAATTTTAGAAATACTATTTTTGATTTAAAATCACTTCGTTTTACCATTTATCACATAATAACACTGTACACCGGGTTTATCATTTAACACTAGATAATACAGTACCCAACCAAATCAGGATACATGATGATGGAATAATCTTAGAGATTTCACGTCAATCCTTTAAAGTTATTGATAACTGCTAATCTTGAACCATTTCTCCTCTTGTAAAGTGATCCATCAAAGAACGATAAACGAATAATCTAAGTGTAACCCTTTAATTCTTTGGCATAGCTTGTCAAACTTTTATAACATTTTATCTCAAAGCTGTTATAGCAATTCTGAAACATGCATGTATATGTGGTTATATTTGTGTATGAATATTTGTCCTATAAAAGCGAAATAATAATTATAATCTATGTTGTTTTGTTAAATTTAAATGTAAACAGCATATAAAGATTTTAGTGTATGTATGTTGTATACGTATATTTTATTTAATACTGTTTAGTCAATTAAATAAGTAATCACGTATTATTACCTGTATGTGTAGAGTGAGAGAGTTATTCTAAAACTTTATAGTTAAGATGTAGAGCGACTGTTTAGAATTCTTATGATGGAGTACAGAATAAAAGAGTTATAAATCAAAACAGGGTCAGTGCTGTCAACCTTTTGTGCTCGTCATATTTACTTTCTTTGCACAAGTACTTTTGATGTTGTTTTAATTCCAAATTCTTTACTTTGTTGATCATACATAGTTTAAATCCAAATCCATATAAATAAAAGAAAAAATAATACACAAAGTACACATTCTTAAAAATTTGAATAAGTCAACATTTGATAATTTTTGTACTTATCTGATTGTAAATTGAACAATCTGTCACATTTCTCATCGTTATCACATTTAACATTTAATTGTTTTGGATCCCAAAAGTGTTATAATTTCTTAGTATCAAAATAACAGAATATCAAGTTGTCAAAACCTAACCTGTGCAAGTGTTGTTTGTGTGGATATTTCTAAAATCATATGCTGCGTTTGACTTTTCGCTTGGAACTTCGCGTTAGGATCATTCTACATCCGTTGCGTACCAGTAGAATAATTTACGTTAGGGTCATTCTACATTCGTTGCATACAAGTAGAATAATTTCTATTAAATAAAAAATTGTAAGTTGCTTTTATTTTGGAATCTCTGCAAGTACAAATAACCTTATATATCAATTTGCTGCAAGAAAACCTAAAATTTTATCTCATTCTTAAGTATTATCCTCATTTTATTATCTTTATTTTTATTTATTCTCTTATTATTTAAATTATTTTTTTTATTTTTCTTTCGACTGTTGATAATTCCTTTCAGTTATATATTGTAATATGCTTAAATATTATAAAATATTAATTATTATCTAGTTTCCGAAATAACATAATCAATTTTGTTTTATTTTCGGAACAAATATTAATATAATAAGTATTTACTGTTAATTATCATTGTTAAAATTTAGGAATATTTAATAATTTTAATTATTATTCTGAACATATATAATAAATTTCACTCATAAAATATTTGCTTTAACTAAAGATCCTGTTCCAAATAAATAACAGATCATTATTTATTTATTGTTATCTCAATAATAATACATAATAGTAACATCATTATTAACATTATTATTTTTTTTAATTTTTTTTTATTTTAACTGTATAACAACTGTTTAAAGTTTAATTTTAATAAGTACAGTTATTTTAGCTTTGAATAAAATAGTAAATAATAGTTATTATTGGTAGAATATACTACATTTATTCAATTATTTATGTATGTTATTTAACCAATTATAAACTCTATTTAATTTATTCTAACCTTAGAATTATTCATATATTTACACATACTATCCTTTTATAATTTAAAATATTTTTCACTCAGTCATTCTTGCAGCGAATTATTATATATCTATAAAAGAAAATATTGGAAACTCGCTTATTAAGTATTGACAAGATAACAAAGAAATAAATAATAGGTAAAATGCCCCCAGCTCGAAGAGGACGTGGTAGGTCCGCTCGTGGGAGGGTTAACCATAGAAGGGTTACCCGAAATAACCACCATCCTAACATTAATGAGGCAGATCCCCCGTTTGAAGTACTTCCGGTAAATGACATAAATGTTAGAGATGATTAGTTAAACCGATCTCTAGTACCTAGGCACGATAATATACTGTCGAATAGCTCAGGCTCCGAGGTGGATGTATCCACATTAAACGTTAGTTTAAGTACACAAAATATAGAACAGACTGTAGACATTAAAACAGCCGCCACTATTATTCCAAATTTCAACGGATCAAGTGAATCCATTGAAACTTTTATAAGAGCATGTCGCGATGCGTATAGTTCAGTCTTACTTGTACACAAAACCTTTATGCTTAAAGTTATTCGGTCCAAATGTGTAGGAGAAGCAGAAAAGTTTCTGCGCGGTAGGCCGAACTATTATAATTTAGAAACCCTGGTGAATGGATGAATCTTCTAAGAATATACTGCTTTTCAAACTCCATTTGGGTTATTTGAATTTAATCATATGTCTGTTGGATTAAAAGAAGCCCCCACTAATTTTCAAAGAGCAATGAACAATATTCTATCTGGCCTTCAATGAATTGACTTATTTATTTACATGGATGACATAATTATTTATGCAAAAACGTTGGAGGTACATCATAGGATACTATTTTTAATTGGACAGAAATGCAACAGAAAACTTTTGACACTCTTCGTAATATTTTATGTACAGAAACAATCTTAGAATACCTTAAATTTGATCAACCTTTCATAGTTACTTCCGATGCATCAAATTTTGCTCTCGGTGCCGTTTTAAGTCAAGGGATCATAAATACGGACCTCCCCGTCGCTTTTGCCTCTAGAGAATTAAATAAAGCAGAAGAAAAATATAATATCTCAGAAAAATAATTATTAGCCATGGTTTTCGCGATGGAAATTGTCAGACCTTACTTGTATGGCTGTCTGTTCACATTAGTCACTGGCCATAAACCTCTTGTGTGGTTGTACAAATTAAAAAATCCACATTCTTGTTTAGCCCGATGGCGTATTCGACTTCGCGAATATCAATTTAAAGTCTTTTATAAACCAGGTCGCGTAAATTCTAATGAAGATGAACTATCACGAAACCCTATTGAAACATCAATTGAATTGTCTCCAAAAGGTCTGGAAAATATGACTGATAGCGCTGTCGCGTCACCGGTTACAGATTTTGTAGAGGACAGTGACCCTCTTAACATGGAAATTCTCATTGCTAACGTTTTCCTAGCTTCCACTTCATTTATGTTTGACTGTAAAGAAAAAGATAGTACACAGTGTGACAATGGGAAGGGTCAGAACAGTCGCAAGAGAAAAATGGTTGAGTTTGAGACCAGTAATGGTAAGGTGATGACAGGGCATAAATGCCATATGAAGGTTCGTTCTCATAATACAAAGACCAGTACCTGTACGGCACTGAAGAGGCAAGATTGCCTAGTGAATTTCATAATAGAGCCAGGTTCTGACGCTGTTCCTGAAGCGAATTTTGAATGTATGCAAATTATCCTTTCTATGGATTACGCCTGCATTAGATATACGAAAGACCATTTGCTCATGAAACATGATCCTATAGTCCATTTCACTTCCTTAGACTTACAATTTTCTAATATGACGAGTAAAGATACATTGAATAACCATATGCTTTATAAGGAAGATTTTAATGATATAACTTTGGAAGTAGGTCAACGTGTAACCTTTAATGTTGAAAACCAATACGAGGTCTGTCCTAAAAGTATCCGACCTACGTTCATATCTTCGCGCGGAGAGACTCAGGCGATCTCTGGAGGGTACGAACGTCACCAGCAACTCCTAACCTTCTCGTGAGTAGCCTGAGATACCGATGAAACGCCTTAGTTCCCGCGCAGCGTGTATTTGTTTACAACGACTTTTTTGCGTTCGTCGCAATTTGCTTATTGATAAAAATGGCAGAACGAACCAAACAGCGAATTTGCATAAAATTTTGCTTTAATCTCGGTAAAAGTTGTGCGGAAACTATTGAAATGTTGCAAAAGGCCTTTAAAGATGAGTGTATGGGCAAAACACAAATAAAAGAGTGGTATAGGCGGTTCAAAAGTGGCCGCACATCTGTTGACAGTGATCCTCGTTCTGGTCGACCTTTGACGGGAACATCGTCAGTTGAACAAGATCGTCGTTTGACTGTGAGAGAACTGGAAGATGAACTTGGAATACCAAAAAGTACTGTTTGGCGAATTTTAACCGAGAATTTGGGAAACCGGTGACTGGCTTCTTCATCACGACAATGCTCCAGCGCACGCATCAAACCTTGTGTAGCAGTATTTATTGAAACACAGTGTTGCGCAGCTCCGCCAGCCTCCATACAGTCCTGATATAGCTCCCTGCGACTTTTGGCTGTTTCCTCGATTGAAAATGCCGCTTAAAGGACATCGATTCGACAATAAACAGACTGTTGAAACTAATGCGACGAATGCACTAAAGGCGATTCCGAAGTCTGACTTTCAAGAGTGCTTTAATAAGTGGAAACATCGATATGAGCGTCTTGTTCAATCAAATGGGGACTACTTTGAAGGATGCCACCCCCCGGATGACGAAGAATAAATCAAGCGCCGAGAAATCGAGGTAGGTCGGATACTTTTGGGACAGACCTCGTATGTTTTTAATCTAGTTGTAACGGACTCTTTTGACAATATTCCTTCATTAACAGATGTACAAAATGCGATTGCCTATCTTAAAACCTCTATGGAAAACGAAAATATAAATGTTATAAGAGTAAGTAATACGGGACATGGACTTCATAAACTTCAATGACAGGCAATTGAAAATCATTTTGTTGACGCATTTTGAACACATGGATATAGGGGACGGTGGGGCACGATGGGTTTGGCGGGTGGATTGGGCATTCAAATGTTCACTAAATAAATGAATATTCTAACATGATAGTATTTTTTATATGTTGTAAATAGCTTTTACTTTTTCCCTCTGCAAATCCTAAATGAAAAAAATTAATACAAATCGTATGAAAATTATTAGAAATTGAGGACTTCAAAACGTTGTTTTTTCCATAATTCTAATCTATTTCTCAAGAACAAATAAATCATATGAGCTTCGAAAGGGAATTATTTTTACAGTTTAAATCTTAAATTTTTAATAGCATTTTTGATTGATGATCTCCGATGCTTAGGAAAAAAGTAATATTACATATAAAAATACTCTAAAATGGGGCACGACTGGCACCACTAGCGGGGCACGATTGGCATACGTGAGTCGTCAATTTATTTCCGCCGAGTTTAATAGCTGATTTTCTTAACCTTACTTTTGCGCCCTTAACATTTCGGAGTCGGAGTCTTAGATGTTGGTGAAAGAGTCAGTGTTAATGAAATGGTCTGGTTTTTAGTTTTGATCCTCAATCCTATAAAATGCAAATTTAATAGTAACGTCCAATATTTTTTTTTAAATAAATTTTTCATTAATTCACCGTGCCAATCGTGCCCCACCTCCATGCCAATCGTGCCCCACGGGTGGGGAAAATGGGCAGTTTTAGCGGTATTGTACTTTGCATTATAAAAAACAATGCAATATATATTTTATAATAAAAAATAATGTATCTAAATCTTGAGATATTCTACTTTAAGAAGCACTTTTAATAATTTGTATTGGTACAAAATAGAAAGTACAGGATTCTTCTGAAGTTAGGGTGCCCGTATTGCCCCACCATCCCCTACTATTTTTATTTGTACAAACGATTTAAAATTTCCAGATGAGATTGAAAAATTAGACATAATTAAAGAATATCACATCTCTGTACCAGGTGAACATGCAGAAATAAATAAGATTTATCGAGAAATTCGTAAAGATTTTTATTGGACAAACATGAAGGAAGATGTTCGAAATTATATCCGGTCTTGTCCAAGTTGCCAAGAAAATAAATTAACTAGAGTCAGAACTCGACAATCTTTACAGATAGTGGACACCCCAAAACCGTATTAGATAAAGTCCAAATGGATATAATAGAACCACTACCAGTCACTAAAAACGGAAATCGTTACTTATTAACCTTGCAAGATTGTTTATCTAAATATTCTGATGCCATTCCTTTTCCCAGAATGGATGCTATATCTGTAGCTTTAGCTTTATCAAGGGATTTTATTACGCAACATGGATGCCCCTAAACTATTCAAACGGATCAGGGTACCAATTTTCTCAGCAAGATAATGAAACAAGTATGCCAAATATTTAAAATTCGTCAGATAAAATCAACAGCTTTTCGTCCCCAATCATTAGGTTCCTTCGAAAGATCCCATAATACGTTTATTTAATACATAAAACATTATTGTGCTGAAAACACTTGGGACGAGTGGATTCGATTCGGCATGTTTTCATTGAACATTCTTGTCCATGAGACCAATCAATTTTTCCATTCGAGATCTTTTACAATCGTAAAGCCCGCGTACCTTCTGAATTTGATAATCAAAAGGTACCTTTAACATATTTCGAATTTATAGACGATTAATTCCGTAAATTTTCTCTCACCCAACAGTAGCTGAAAGACTAAATCAAGCCAAAGGAAAATATAAATTTTATTATGATCGTTATTTTAACATATAAGATTTAATCATTTATTATTGAAATCCTCGAGTGAGCTTAGCGAAACTGTGCGTTCGATCCAATGAGACCCAATGAAATTGCAGTATTTCAAAAAAATTCAAATGCTGTCGACAAGATATTTCCCACGTCGAGTGTACTACAAGTGCCTACAAATTTGTATTTCTGTGATGCAAGTTCTGGAGGTTAGGTAGAATTTCCTCCAATCAGGATAGCTTCGACATCCCCACTTGACTTGCACTTGTGCATGCATATAACATTTTATATTTGTATTTTATTTTTAGCTCGTGGTGACAAATAGATACATTTTCATATTAATATAATACCGAGCAATAGAGTCTACTTTCTTAATTAATCCGATAGATGTCTTATAGAACAGGGATACAAAATACCTGCTGGTCCAAGATATACCCCTCTCTATGGTTTATCAAATAAATCTATAAGTAATAATACTATTACATTTTTCTAGTTATATAGTAAACATATAAGTATATAACGATTTTAAGTCTTAATATGCAAATAAATTTTTAGCTGACTATTTTTTAAAATAAAAAAATTATACAAATTTTTATATTATGGCTCCTACATAAGCGTCATTAATTAGCTATAGACTTAAAATTAACGTTTCCCAAAAACTTTTTTTTCATGCTTTGACACACAATATCTACAATTCCAAGCCGTGGCTTTACAAATATCGGTGAATTCGCATTTCTAGAGTACTTTATGTACTAAAATTAATCACTTTATCATTACCTGTAATATGTAAATTTCTATAGAAATGTGAATTTTCATCTGTTTGTAATAATACGAATTGGAATTGTATGTCAAAATATGTTAGAAAAAGTTTTTTGTTGTTTCGATAAAAGTTAATTGTGCAGGCACACTTTCAAAGTTTGTAAAATATGTTTTAGAGAAAACTGATAATCTAATAAAATAAAAAAACAGTTAAGATAATCAATGTAATTTATGTAAGAACTCTGCTATAAAATTTTTTAATTTTCGTTATGTTTAAAAATAGCTGACATTCTTTTTATATAATTTCCTAACATGTGCATAATCTAATAAGAAATAAACGTTTTTCTGATGTTTTGAAAAAATCTTGATCCACGCCACCCTTAATTTATTCCAGTATTTATATTATATAACTTATTATTATGTTTTCTAATAAAATTAGGTTGAAAAGCTGTTACGTACTCTGTTCACGTATGTTTTAAAAGTAGCTCTACGAAGAAAGCTTTTAATTTAGCTATGCTTCCGCCAACTGAATTAGCTGCAAAACAGCATACGTTTAGAGCATATTATCAAGTGCAACAATGGCTCGGTAATTCGTTGGAGCCGACGCAATGGGGTTGGAGTGTTAGGGATAATAAATTACAACCAACATATACAACTGATTTACTAGTTCCTGACAATATATTACGAGACATCAGTTGTAAATGTACAAAGGGCTGCACAAAATCTTGTAGTTGTGTAAAACACGGATTAAAATGTTCCGATTATTGCGCAGGATATAGATGTAGACAGTAATATAGATGTAGAAGATAGTAGCGAACTTGATATTGATGGCGACAATGATGTACAATTCCATGTAAATACAGACATATTAACAGCTAACGAATGCGTTTCCGACAACGAAGACAGCGACGACGAAATTCCGTTTAAAAAAAAAGTATGTCAATTAATGTAATAAATGAACTTGTATTATAAATAAATTCTGTAAATTATGTAAATTTAATGAAATTGTCAATATTTTACGATTATTTATACCTTATCTCCTGTTATCCAATGTACTATATGCATTAAATAACAATTAAATTAATTTATAACATTATTACGCATTAATTCTTCAATTTAATACTAATTTACAATGAACAATATATACCCAATAAGGATATTATGATTAGCACTAATTTTTAGCAACATTTAAAAATGCTTGATTATGAAAATCGACCACCGATTGTTTATTTTTTAATATTGATAAATGTAACTATGAAAATTGAAATCCTCTCGTTTTTCTACCCCAATTAAAAAAAATCGTCAAAATCGGTGCAGTAGAAGCAGAGATACATCATCCTGAAGCGAGCGCGCCGATTTTGAAGCGACGATTTCAAGTTTCGCAGCCTATCCCCACCCTTTCGAATTTCGGCTCCGAGCGCGCACTACACAATGTTTACGCAAATTTTTGTGCATGATGCACACGTGCAATGTAATTTTTGAAAGCAGATACGAAAACATCCCGGAAAAACCTATCGATTGGTATATAAGTTATTGTTACATCATTAACCGTTACGCCGCATACCCTTCCCGAATTTGGAAGTTAATATCTCAACATCTACTGGACCGAATTGGATGATTTTTTTAAAAAAGAAGCGTCTTTCCGAGTAATATTTTCCTATACTTTCCGGTTTTTTCCCACTCGCGAATCCCGCTTCACAGGCTTATTTGTTTAAAAACCAAAATTTTCAAACTTTTTAAAACCGCTCAAAAAGTTATTAAAAAGTGAAAAATGGTTGAGATAGCAATTGTATATGATAGTTTAAGGGTTCAAGAAGGTGTAAAAGCGCGGGCGCAAACAAATATTCATAACTTTGAGCCTGGCACAAAATTAAATAAAAGGTATTTTTTTCCAGGTAGGTTACTCAACAATTGCATTATGCAAAAACTGTCAGTCCGATCTTAATCGGCCTTGCAGCTCTCGTTTTGTATTGCAGTCAAGTACTTTTCTTTAAATTTATGGCGTGATTGGGTTATTTTTTCATTGTTAAATAAATAATTTAAAATTACCTCGTTTTTTACCTACTTTTTTTGCACTTTCGAGCATTTTGAAGCGAACATTTCAAATCTACAGATATCGGACCAACCCTATCTTGTAGAAAATTTCATAACGAACAAATTTATAAGTATACATTTTTTCTCTAAAAAGCATACTTACCGAATTATATGCGATTGTTTCCGGGAGAGAAATGCGATTTTCGCATTTTTTTTTCACTTTTTCGATGTTTATGCAAATAGCACAACTTTTCAAGCTGGCGCACCTCGATATTTTCAATGTGCGATTCCAATAGTTATCTAAGTTACGTCACGTTAGAGCCATATTTGAAAGATTTTGTCGTAATTCTCCTGGCCTATATATATGTTAGTAGACTATAGCTATAATAGCAATCGTAGGCCCTTAAGGTCAATTATTAAATTGTTGGCTCTTTACAAGAGTGTGATTCTCAAAAGTATCTATAAAGTCTTTGAAATAGATAATAAAAATACACGATGTACATTCGGCGGAACAAAAACAAGAATTTTTGAAAAATTTGTTTGAAATCCTCCAATGAGGTTAGCGAAAACGAGCATCGTCCGATCCAATAAAGTACTAATATTTAAAAAGAAATTCAAACAAATTCGATCAGATTTTTGTTTTGTCGAGTGCACTACTCGCGAGTACACAGTCATACGAAAGATAATCTTTTTTATTATAAAATACAACATTTGCCTTACACTGTACTAACATTAATCTTAAACTCAATCTACGCAATTACATGTCTATCGAAGATTCTTTCAGCACCACAAGCGACGCCTTCTCCTCGACGTTGTAGCTCCTTCCGCCCTCACTCACCTCCATCCTCTCGGCCTGAGCCTGCAAAATCTCGTCCACAAGATGGGGCTGCGCCTCGGCCATCCTCTCGTAGGCCTCGCTCCTCGCAACCTCGCCCAGCCTCTCGATCGCATAATCAATGAGTCGGGATTTCAGGCCCGGGCACCGAATCTGATCTGCTTTGACGAGCAGATCGGCCACGTTGTCGGACCGCGCGCACCCGAGCAGTGAATCCTCGCAGGCGCTCCTGAGATCCTCGAGCGCGTAACGGTTGGCGAGCGTCAGCAGACCGTCGAGGCTCGACAGCTTATTGCGCTTCCTATCGAGCGCGAGCAGGGGCGATTTGCCGGTGTAGAGGAAGCGCAGCAGCTCCGCGACGTCATCGCCGTCGCAGTCGAGCTCCCCGATGACCTGCACTCGATTCGTGCTCCCAAGCGAAGAAGGCGCGATCTGTAACAACGGTTATGGTCAGCATAGTAACGGAGAGGTGGAAAACACGTGTTTCTGAGTTCTTTGATCGTTATCCTTGAGGTTTGACTTTTTCTTATTTAAATGATTAATTTATGTATAACGAAATAAGTTTATTATTTATATTTTGGAGTGGCCAAGATTTAAAGTTTTTGTTTTCCATTAAAACATATGTTGAAATATGTTTAAATATTCATAAATAGCATGTGACGGACATAAGCCGTTCCTTTTCTGTCAAGAGCAGAAGTGGTGTTAAATAATATATTTCAAACGCGGTTCTATAGCTGCTTATAGAAAATCAAAAACTACGATAATAAGCATTTTTTTAAATCATTTTTAATTACTTTAAATAATGATCAAAAAACTTTGAAAGACTCTGATAATAAAGCCATGATAGTACTTATAATGTGTAAAATATTTCATCAAATAATATTCATTAATTGTTACAAAATCCATTTTGCAATTTAAAAAACCATTGTGGCAAAACTTAAATTCTACAGCTTTGTTTAATTAATTAATTAAAAAAACAATTTCTCGGCTTGCAGATATCGTAGAGCAAATTTTCAGGGCTTAAAATTTACAAAAAAATAGTAGCCTTTCGAATATCTATGCACAATTTAAATTAAAATATTATTTGTGATACTGTGCCCTTTTGTTTATGACGAAAAAACTACCCTTTCTTTGACGCCATTTTTAAATAGTTTAAACTTATGAAATCGTTTAGATTCAAGTTGTTTATTATAATACAAGCCTTAAAGAAGAGAATGAGACCTCAAGCGGTTGTAAGCACCGCCCCAAGGCTGTAGAAATAAAGTTTTGCCACAATGGTTTTTTTAATTGTAAAATGGATTTTGCAACAATTAATGAATATTTTTTTATGACATCTTTTACACATTATAAGTACTATCATGGCTTTATTATCACAGTCTTTCAAAGTTTTATGATCGTTATTTAAAGTAATTAAAAATGATTTAAAAAAATGCTTATTATCGTAGTTTTTGATTTTTTATAAATAAACAAATTAATATATTTTAACTTCCGTGGTCTCATTTGGTAGGTATTTGTAATGCCTATAAGCAGCTATTTTTTCGATAGTAGCAATACATTTTTCTCTAGAGCCAAGAAACTGTTCTTCGTGATCGTTTTCATTATTTAAACAATGTTGCACCACTTCCCTCGAAGTTGATTTATTTTTCCTATATTTATGACACTTTTTTCTACCAGATTCCACTGCAACATATCCTCTTTAAGCGATTCCCTAAAAAAAATTAATATGACTGGACTACTCTTTCTAATCGCGATTCCCCACTCTCAGATATTCGCGAATTTGCCGTGAACTGCTGGCGCACTTGCTTTACGTATGTAAGCGCGCAAATATTTTAAATTTACAATTTTTATACTCATCTTATGGATCTCTAGTGGTATAAATTCATTACCTTTATAGTTATAATAAATTTTAATAATTTTGCGTTAGTACAGGCCGGCTCAAGTAGATATTGCCATTTATCTTAACACCGATCTGATTTCGAAATCCGATCGAATCCGAAATTGCTCAAAACTCCATTTTAAAAATAAGTGGATTTATCGATCTCATTATGCTGGGAACCTATAGAAATGAAGTTCGAGAGCAGACAACTGGCCGTTATTAGAAATATTTTATGATTACAAGTATACATATATATCCTGGTATCACAATCTGCTGCATGTGCGATTGCGCAGAGCATGATGTAGTCCAATTTTGAGTTTGACTACGTTCCTGCCAATCGTCGATTGCGTCTGACGCTTTGCAGCAAAATTACAGCAGTCTTACGATTACGACAGGTTAGGTGCAGACAAAAGGTACGTATACGTTACAGCAGAATTGTAGTGCCTAAAGTGAATACCAAATTTCACTTAATACAAAATATCACAAGTGTCTTCAGCAATTCTGCCATCCACAGCATAAAACACCGTATGTCCGATTTGAATGAAATCGAGATATTAGAAAATGTGTTTATACAGTGCGTCTCATAACTATAGAAACACCACAAATTTTCACGTTTAAATGTGTATATTATACCTTTTTTTAAAGAACCTGTAACTTTGGAAGCAAAAATCCGAGGATAATTTTGCAAAAAGCCAATGAATGGAAAATATATTCTCTTTAAAACATTACTAGAATATTTCTTTCGCATCAACATTAAAGAAGTTATCGTTGTTTCATAACTATAGAAACACTTTAAATTTTTAGACCTATTTAAATCAATGTAAATTTTTTATCTAGTATTCAAGTTTTGTTTAAACCGTCCATGAATTTTTCATAAGTTAATGTAGACACAATATTTTGGTAACGTCTTAAAGAGAATAAAATTGCCTTTTATTTGCTATTTTTTAAATTATCCTTGGTTTTTTGCTTCGAAAGTTACAGGTTTTTTAAGAAAAGGTATAATACACAGATTTAAATGTAAAAATTTTTGGTGTTTCTATAGTTATGAGACGCACTGTATTAATAATCAACTACTTAAGTAAAAAGATTTGTTTTTTTTTCATCGTGAACACCCTTATTTATGCAAGATATTACATACGTTATTCTGCAAGTCAGCAATACCTTCAAAAAACACCGTAAGTCTTGAAAATCGACTTACTGTGTTTTCAAAAAGGAAACTAGAATTGAATATATTACTAAGCCGTATTTGATATGCTGATTTACTTTTTAAAAACCACGTATGTTTTGGCGAAATTCGACGTACGTCATTTTTACAAAGTATTCTGACTTAGGGTGTTTTCACACACGAAAAAAGATGTAAAACAGGACTTACGGTGTTTATTAGAAATAACTGCCGACATATGGTATTTTTAAAAAGGAAACTACGTAAATGTTTATTGGCTAAGGACAAATAGTTATTTTTTTACTCTGTAATAAGATGTTATAAAGAAATTTGAAGACCACCAAAAGATTAGGCAGGTTTTATTTGTATAATTGCAATTTTTATCTCATTTTTGACAAAATTTGGCATACGGTGTCTTATCCTGTGGATGACAGAATTCTGCTACAATTTTGTTACACATACGAATCTGCACGTAGCTACCTTAATTCAATTGCTTGACTGTCAATTTCGTCTATAACGCAGTCTATAACGTAGTCTGCTGACATCTATTTGAATTTTCTGGAGAATCGCATCAGATTCGCGATGGATTTGTTACCAGAGTACAGCAATCTACGCCACTTACACTTACCTCCGAAACGCCGTCGCCCACTTTGTTCTCGAATATCGAGGCGAAGACGGGGCTGCGCGCGGCCAAAATCGCCTTGTGAGACTTGAACTCGCGTTCACCGTGGACGAGCGTCACGTCGCTGAGTGTCTCCAGCTTCAGAAGCGCCGCGAAGTCGTCCGTCAACTTGCAAGCGGGCACAGTTCGTCTCGTCACCACGACTTCGATGAAGATCGAGGCCCCGGTGAAATCAGTCAACAGGCAGCTGCTGGACTTTTTTGTCAGGCCCTTGCGCCGATCGAATTCGAGATTTATGACGGGATGCCATCGCTCGTCGCCGAGGAAGCATTGCCCGTGTACGTTAACCTGTAGAGGATTTTTCAGCAAAATGTTATTTGTGTACTTGCATTAATAACTTTTGTGTAATGTGGACTTTAAAAACTGTCTAAGTGAGCAGATTTTTTGTTTTATATTTTGGTAGGCTATTTGGTAGACTAAAAGTTAGGTCGTATTTTTTTTTAATTTAACGAATATAAAGTAGATAAAGCAGTTTTGATGTCCCGTTGCCTCAAGTAACTTTATTATATAGTTGTCACCCTGAATTTGGGACTAATTCTAATTTGAGCAAAAGTAAAGAGTCAAACATAGAGGTAAATATAATTGACCAGAGTGGGATACTAATACAATTTTCAGATACATCTTTTGCTATGATCACGTCTGTTAATTTAAAAATCGTTCCATCAGTTTTATCTGTTTGCAAAAGATATTTCCTCTACCATATATTATAATATCATCAAACTCATTTTTATTTGGCCTCAATCATTCCATTATCGCATCTTCCAAAATAATATCGTATTTAAATAATAACACTGTTAATTGGATAAAATTAGGCTTTTGATTACAACATGATCAGTTGCTTCCACCCCTACGGAAAAAAGTCCGCATAAATTTCTGCAAGATGTTTTGTAGAATCTCCAGCAGATTTTTATATCATGGAAATCTGCGATAAAATTGATAAACTCTTTTGAATGCATCTAATCGCCACCCTTACCTCTTCTCCGTTCGCCGCATCTCGATTCACGGAATCGATGCTCAGTTGGAAACTGACGATATTCGGGTACTTGTGATACTTGTACTTGAAGGACCAGTCGAGATCACCGTCCGTGTCGTAATGGGTGGTGCACGAGCTACCGTCGCTCTCGTCGTCATTGCTGCCCGCGAACGAGTACTGCGTACTGTAACGAGCGAGCTTAACGTCTTTGAAGATCTCCCAGGTGTGGTCGGGTCGAATTTCTTCGACGATGTGATCGTGCATCGTGGAATCGGGAAGCGACGATCTAAATAGTCGAGCAGCAGTAAAATATCCGTGATCAATGTGTTTTTCTGCAGTATGACGATATGAAATTGACGAATTTTAGATTTTCTCCGAATAGAAAGTGATTACTCAGATAACACCGCACGTTGTGTCAACGTTGCCCTGACATTGCTCTGACCACCTAGCAACGTTGCTTTTAAACAACGTGTTCGCAAAGTTTTAGAAACGTTGAAATGTCCGGTTTGATTGCAAAAGACCGTTGTGGTAACGTATAGTGCTTATCGAGGTTTAAAACGTTGCTAGGACGTCACCTTCGAAACGTGCTTAGAACGCTTGTGATATACTTCTGAAAATTGTTGAACTTCTCAAAGTGTCACTTATACACGTTGCAAACATGTTGCTTCGAGGTTAAGATTTATTATTTTTAATTCTCAATTATTAATTTTTAAACTTTGCTAGTTGCGTAGCAACGTTCTGACAACGGACCTCTAACGTGAAAAATACACTCAGGCATTTTTAGAAGTTGTCAGACATTTCAGAAACATTTCAAAACCTTTCCAAGGTGTCTAGCAACGTGGTAGAACGTCGTAGGCACGTTAACACAACGGTACTACACCGTTTCTTTTGCAATTCTTGCAACGTTGCCAACACGTCGATACAATGTTTACAAGCAATATTGTTTGGTTGCTAGCGCAACGTTGTGATAACGTGTCTGGTTATTAGGGTAACTTTTGTATTTTTAATTTATGGGTGATTTTCACGAAACTGCCCTTTTTATGTCTCCTCCGTGGTATTAAACTGCTTTTATTATGCAAACTAGAGCTTATATATTCGAATTTTTATAAATGCATGTTATTCATTTGTTAATGTTTGATTATAATACATTGTATTTGTAGACTTGAACATTATTTTCGATCAGATAGACGTGCATATTTGTTGCCATGGAGGGGACAGAGACACTGATTGAGTGATTTTAAACTACTAGATTAAACTTTGACAAACTCTGACCGCATACAAAATTTTCATATTAATTTGTACTTTAAGTGGCACAGTTTTAAAATTACCTTAATTTCACATAAAGACAGCTATATTTAATTTACTGCATAAAATGAAACTTGAAGCTTGCCACAGAGGGAACATTTGAGGTATATTCTGTCTGATTATGCTACTTTATTTTTTCGATCAGAAAAGCTGTGTTACAAATTTTCGAATTAGTAACTTTTACTTATATTAAAATCTTTATTATGAGTCATAGAAGTTTTTTGAAAAGTTTAAAATTCCAAGTCATAAGCGTTAGAAAGTACTGGCAAATTTTGTACCCGTGTAGGGAGAACAGGGAATTGTCGGTCATCTAAGCAAAAGTGAGATTTCTTATTGGTTTAATATAAAAATGTAAGATATCGAAGCTATAAGACGAAATAAAAAGAAGCATTTTGACTGGATTTACTCCACATCAAAGGGTAATACCGGTCAGCCTTGATACAATTCCGGTCACTATTAAAAAGTTACTTTTATAGGTAAAACATTTCCTTAAATCAATTATATGAACCTTCGTATGATCAGTCGCATTATTATTCGCACTTACATAGTGAAATATGTAACACATAACCAATGTTCAATCAAAAACACTTAAGCAAAGTTGCCCTACCTGAAAGCGCAGCGGAACGTTTTCTTAGCCTCACTTTCTGGAGCGTCATATAAATAACATTGTGATCGGTATTATCCCAATTCTGCTTAGTAATTTAAATTGAAATGACCAAAGAAAAACAGTAGGTATATACACTTTTCTTGTCACTATTTCGTATTCTTAGATTGTTCAAATTAATAAAGTTGCATAAAATAACTGCATAAAGTAACAAATAATATGCATAAAAGCTTATTTTATAGACCAGATTTCTTATAAGAAATGTAGACCTAAACTTTAATTATGTATAATTCCTTAATAATACTGAATAGAAGGTTGTTTGAATACTAGATTAATTGCATTTTATGTTGCGTTTGATATACTATTCGAATTATTACCTAAAAATGTTTAAATTATTGAAGTAAGAGTAACCGGAATTAGTCAGTGACCGGCATTACCCCGTTCTCCCGTACTCCGCGTGCGACGCGTCACGATCGTTCTACGACAACAACCGCTAGTCGCGTGGAGTCATACTGCTACACTAAATGGCCAGTAATTTTTAACGATAATAACTTGTAATTTAAAACTTTCCAAAAAATTGGTATGACTCATAATGAAGAATTTAGTATAGGTAAAACCTAATGATTCGAAAATTTGTAACACAACTTTTACGATCGGAAAGATCAATTCATGATTCTGTTAAATTGTATTTAAAATTACAAAATTTTCTTCAAAAACAATCTTTTTCTACTTTTTTCATGTTTAATTATATCTCATTAAACACAATACGAAATATTTTTATATCTATTACTAAATAAACTAAAATAGATAAAAATTTAGTTTTAACACAAAATTATAATAATTTAATTACGACAAATGTTCAAAATTGGCTAGTCGGACAATAATTATTCGGCGAAATCGATCTGTGCGGCATTTTCCGTTCGGGAGTCTCATTCATTTAACTTAAGGAGGCCAGCCTGAGTTAAACTCGAAAAATGAAATTTTTTATGAGTCGATAGAAATTTTTCCTTTAAAAGCAATCATTTTTATTTTCTTACTATAAATACTTGATAATATCTATAATTTTACCGTTGTAAAACTTCAAAATCTTTCTCCCACGTGACACAAGATAATACCGTTGTCAATACTATATTTATTGGAAAAAATTTTGCGGCGTGTACGTTTCTAGGTGACACAGTCAACAACAAAAAATTTCCGACGGTAATCTGACTTCTTTTGGTATATACTAATACTTTTACGGTTTACTTTATTGTTAACATTTTTTTTATCAATATATTTTAGAAAACAAACATAAATATAACAAAAATTTCTTTGTGATTTTAAAAAATTAGTTTAATTTTTAAAAAATAACGTTAAAAAAAATTTTAACGAAAAACTAAACCGTAAAAGATTTAGTACATGTCATAAGCAGTCACCTTACCATCAGAAAACAAATTTTTTTTGGATATATTTTTTATTAGTCAACTAAACTTAAACCGTAAGAAAATTAAAAAAAAAATATAATTGTATGCAGATTATGGACCTTACCTTAGTATATATAGTTAACCCTTTACTACCAACCTGTCGTTTATGAGACCCCACTCAAAATTACATTCATTTATAACCTTTATACAAATTCGTTAAATATCATTACAGGTATTATGCAAAAGTTTAATAACGCAAAATAAATTAATTAAAAGGCTATAAATAATTCAAGCACGAAACAATTACGCTACTTTCGTGACTAAATTTCAGGTCGGTAGTAGGTAAAGGGTTAAAATTTGTTGATATAGTCCAGTAAACGAAGGTCTGAAATACACTTTTCACCTCCATCTCTGCAATGTAGATATTTAGTATCTTTAGTCAATTAAAAACTTTTTTTCCTACACAGAAATGTCCAAAAATGTGTCGTAGTGGGGGAAAACAGTAAACAAACCTTTATTGGCCCTTTTCTCCGAAACGGTAAACAATATGCAAAACGGTAAAGCACCATTAATTAATTTTCGATGAGTGAGAAATAAATAACTAGAGTGATTTTTATATTTACGCAACGCCAGTATATCTAAATACATGAGCAGCAACTGTAGCGTCTGAGAAAGTCGTTGCCATACGTACCACCTGACTGTGCGCCGATGCGGCTGCAGTGCGCGTACACACACCATGCGAGAGAGAGAGAGAGAGAGAGAGAGAGAGAGATTAGATTCTTTTTCAAACGTATTTATCGCGTTATTTGCATAGAAAAATCGTTTTGAAATACCAATATATTTATCTTCTTTAATGGGATATTACACCTTAAAATTTTCAATTAATTGATAATACATTTTAAAGTAAAAATGAGTCACTTGTCATATAATACCTGTTATTTTTCGGTAAATTCGAATATTTTATAAAAATATAAAGGAAATATTTTAAAAATTTTGTTGATTATGTGGAAATTTGTACATAAAAATTATTGACCAAAGATATAGTCTCTTTACGCCAAAATTAATCGATTTTAAAAAAAAAATTATTACGAAATATGAATTAAAAAAAGAAAATTAAACATAATAAAACCTTGAAAACGCCAATTCAATAATGTTGGCTCTCAAAACCTGGCGGAGCCCAAGAAATATAGAGATTTATATTATGGCCAATCAAAGAGACCTAAGGACTATAGAATAGTATATTGTGTACCTAGGGGGCAGAGTGGGCTTTATTAGACCGAGTGTGAAGATTGCAACCACACGAGGTCAAAAAGCTCATTTTGCCCTTGGCGCAATCCATATTTTTTGTAACGCATACGCATGTATTGATTTTTGCGTTTTTCTGGTATATTAAGCGGGGCTAAATATATATAATAGCAATTTTCCGAAAAATTTTAGCGTGCGCAACAGTTACTTTTAGCCACTCATTATTTTTGCGCTCGCTTATTTACTTTTGCGCCCGCTTATGCGTATTAGCACCCGCCGGTCTGAAAAATGGTCCTTTAGGCCCGCTTAATAGGTACAGAAAAACGCGAAAATCGTGCTTGTGTTACAAAAAATATTTTTTTAATTTTTCCATTATATTTTGATAAAATGTGCTTTACCGGAAGAAAAGTAATATATGATGAGAGACTCATTTTTACCATAAATTTTATTAACTATTAATTTAAAATTTAAAAGTGCATCTGTCCCCTTAAGATGCATAATTTATTTGTTGTAACTCGGTAATTATACAAACGTTTTAAATGATAATTATTTATTAAAGAATGTACTCTGAAAAATGAATTTTGTCAATTTTTTAATAAAGTAATTAACGTATTTAGGGGTTATACTATAGAGTAGGGTGCCACTTTTGGCGACGCAGGCAACGACTCTCTCAGATGCTACAGTTGCTGCTCATGTATATAGATATACTGACGTTGCGTAAATATCAAAATCAATCTAGTTATTTATTTCTTACTCATCGAAAATTAATTAATGGTGCTTTTTATGCATTAGAGTCTCCTGAATAACGTGCTGCAAACTGCTTTTGCATATCGTTTACCGTTTCGGAGAAATGGGCCAAAAATGATTTGTTTACTGTTTTCCCCCACTACGACACATTTTTTAACTTTTTGTGTAGGAAAAAAAGTTTCTAATTGACTAAAGATACTAAATATCCACACTGCAGTGATGGAGGTGAAAAGTGTATTTCAGACCTTCGATTACTGGACTAGATAAACATGACTAATTAATGAATACAAATGAAAACCTTTGTAATTTTCAAACGAGTAAAAAATAAATTCCTTGAAAAATCTTGAGCCAGAATAATTTGAACACCCCCCACCCTAACGATCAACATTTTTACAAATATTAAGTAGGTACAACTTTCTCGAATATCTTTCCAATCCCGGCCTAGAAAAAAGTTAGGTTAGATTCTTTTAATATTTATTTTACTTATGTACATTATAACGATATGGTCTTAATCATTTTTCAATGAGAAAAATGTATAAATTAATTAATGTATAAAAAGAAGCTTTGTAATTTCAATAAAAAATTGTAGGTTTTAAAGACTAAAATTCGTTTTCAGACTCAATTCATTTCGGTTTCTCCCTTAGCGGTTAATAAAACAGTAATATACTTAATAGTGCTTACCTCCTTAAATGGATGATATCCGTGTAACCAGTTCGGACAACTCGGCACAACAGCTGACTGCCGGCTGTATAGCTTTAACAATTAACATCAGATCTACGCCAAAAAAGATTCGTCGAAAGACAAACCGTTAAAAGGTTTTGTAATTTTACCTACAGGTGGCGCCTTTTTAGGGCCCAGAGTCAAACATTAATTGTAAATTTCTCCTTTTATATTTCAATTTCAATTTAATTCTTAATAGAGCCCGTAGCATAATTTGCCTGCTAAAAATTTAGTCAATTTCTGAGAAAATGTATATAAATATTGAAATTAGTGTCAGCGCCTATTAATATTTCTGCAGATCGATTTGTATAAGTAAAAAAGAATTTTTATTTAAAATCGATATAATCATTTCAAAAATTAAAAACATGTTTATACTAATTTTTAAAAATTGCTTTTCTTTTAATCTATTATGATATCTGTGAAACCATCTACCTTTATTTTAAAATCATCATCTTCCATTCAAGTGATGACCAACTATATTTACAAAGATATAATTATAATGTTATAAAATTAAACAAATATAAATTATTTCATTATAATAACACATTTTTTATTTATGCTTCTCAAACAGTGTAATGTACCATTACCTACATAACTTTATAATTCTCATGTGCACAGTAGCAACCTTTTGAATTTCGCACCAATCACCTAGCTTTAAATGCATGTGGCTAACCTAGCTTTTCTTTAGCAAACAGGTTCCCTAACCTCGGATGTGCAAAAACACGTTTGTTTATTGATGTTTTTACAATAAATTATTGATCTGTAAAATAAACAATGGATGACATGAACTAATAATGTAATATTGTATTTTAACCAATAACCAGTAATTAAAGCTATCAAGTAAGTTCTGTAGCAGGTTATTCTAAAGTGACTTAATGCTTGATTATTTAGTTAAAAATGTTTTGATTTTTATTGAAGAAAGGATCAAAATGCAAGCGGCAAAGTTAATCGGCAGCAGCCCACTCGTGACGAGTTATGCCTATTCCTGTAGTTTTTTCAATCTCAATTCCATTTACGCACAGAGTCTTCGATGGAAGCGAAAGCCAATTTGGCTGCCGACAGCCAAGACCAAAGTGTTTCGAGTACCAGTGAGACCCAAAATCCCTGACGATGAATTCCAGGAGATTCAGAGGCTTTACAATAATTACAGAACTTATCACCGTTCAGTCAGGTAAACAATAAACCCACACAAAGAAGGATGTTAAAAAACAACAAATTTTTGCTCATAGACCTTGTAATATATTCATTATTTATTGGTTATTTGAACTCAATAATTTAAATTTAACAGTTTTCCATCTGGATATTCAGAGATAGATAAACAAATTAAAGATTGAACTATGTAGCGAAGTTTTTTACAATATTCACATTTTTTTTATGCTTGAACTGCAATTTATACAGATTTTCATGCCGTAGAAAAACTGGTTAAAAAAGTTATTCAGCAAATCTGATAATTTCTCTATAATCTACTACATACACTCTTACAAAATATAATTTTAATAGACAAATATAATGAAAAATATACGATACACTTACCTAGTTTGTGTTTGCAGGCAAAATTTCAGTTTTTTTTTACATCTCCTTATCATTTTCTTAATTCAGTCTTTTATAAAGTTTAATATACCCTTTTGTAGAATATTTTATTTATTATTTATCACTATTTATTAAATATTTTTAATTCCTTTTTAAAGGTGTAAAAATACATTATTGTTACTATGTGAATTTTATGACAAAATAATTTTCATAGCAGAAGTATGTGTAAAGTTTTCATTGGGCTTGTACAATGATTGCTGCTAAATTAATCGATAAACCAATAAATTGCAAATTCATTTGTTCTAGTTACATAATTTATCTTTTTAAGAACACTTAATCTGTAAATATTGCTTGTTGTATATTTATATATTGTTAGTACTAATATTAGTACTATTAATAATACCTAACAAATTTGTTAAAATATGAAAATTATGTATAATGCTGAATTAAACTTTCATTAAATTACATGGAGAGTGGTGGGACAAAACCAGATAATTCTACTTTTGAGCAACTAAAAGGAACTGTAATTCAATATTTTTCGAGTAGATAAACTAATTTAATCATGTGAATAGATTACTGCTAACATGGTTAATGTCTTTTGAATTGTTTAAAAATATTTCAAGCAGTTCAATGATTGATCTTGAACAATCTATAAACTAGTTTTATAACATTTACTAGTTTTGATCTGACAATTAAGATATTCGCTGATTTTGATTAGACAAAATAGGAATTATCTGTCTTTGGAGAACAAAGCAGGAATCATCTAGTTTTGATGAAACAAATTTATATATTTTACACAAACCAATATTTTATTATTAAGGAAAGTTTTACTTCAACCCGCTCGAAAAAAGGTGATTCATGAAAAAATAGTCTCTTATACTTTAAAATTTTAAAATTGAGTATGATTAAAAAAAGTAATTTTTCCCACCAAAGAATACAAAAATCACATACAGTAAAACAAATAATTTATAATTCGGTTTTTTCAAGTATTACGATAGTCAAAAAGAAATTCATCATTGAATTTTTCAACTATTTTTATACAAAATTATTTTTACAGCTTTTCCAAAGCATTTACGACGTTGTATCACAATAAATGGCACTAGTTATATTAGAAATCGTTAACTGTACTCAATGTATATACTTACCTGGATTATTTAATTTTACGCTCAAACAAATATAAATTATAACATAATTGTTTTAAAGAATCTAACAATAACAGTGTATTTACTACTCACAGAGCAGGTGTCATATAGCATGGACTTTCGTCACTAACTTTATCCAATGACATAGTTGTATCTCCGTCAGTAAAACAACCAAGTTCTTTACTAGTATGACATTTTAAAAAATCTTTATGGAATTGTCTGATTGTGTATGAACAATGCATCTTTATGTACTTTTTTAAAGGCTTTATATTGAATTTTAGTACAGAAGAATGGTCAGAAAAAGTAACTAAACAATAATTTGCTGTAGAAAATCACATAAAATCAATTTTTAGCAAAAGTGAAATTTTCCATTCTTGATCTACCTATCCTCATAATATAAAGTATTCATAATGTACTGTTTTGTATAAAATAACAATGTTTTTCTTTTTTTGCGTTTTCATATTTAGAACGTACATGAAGGAACTTGCTCAACGAAATAAAACAGAACTTGATCAATCAATAATTGACAAAGCTGAAGAGGAAGACTACGATCAGTGTTTGAAAATCAATGAAGAATGGAACAAAAAAATTGCAGCTATGAGAGAAGTTCGACTGCAGCAGGAAAGAGAAGCTCGTACATTAAAAGCTCTTGAAGGTATTCAATTTAAAAAGAAACAAAATGAAGAAAATAGGCAACTAATAAATGAGAAGATCAAACAAGCAAAGCTGTTAGCTCCTACATTCATTACTTCAGTTAACATTGATCAAGCAATAGAAGAGGCATTAGCGGACACTGTTGATTACAATAAAGCTCTTACTATTGATGGCGACTGGTATACGGAAAAAGTAGGAATAATTACTGCAAACAAAGCAATAAACACACAGTTAAAGAAATAAATTATTATCCTACTTTTTGTAAATAATAAACAAGTTAAAAATAGATTTCAATGCATATAATAAAAGAGTTTTGTTCTTTGAGTACGAACAGATGTTATTTTTTTCTTATTTAATATAAGTCGAGACACTATTTATTATTGAGAATAGTCACATACATTTTTGACTAAATATACATTTTTTTTTGTTAATCGTAATGCAACAAGTTATAAATATATCGTCGGAACATCTTTGGTTTAGAGACATACACGATTCTTATTTTTTTCTCATTCTTTTCCAAAAAGAATGTTTAAAGTTTTAAAAAAATGAGTGAAACAGTTTCTTGATTTCGTAAATTTGCAAAAATCTTTTTTCTCTTTCAAAAAGCTTCTCAATTTAGGAATAATAATACGTATAAAAGTTAATATACTCTCAGAGATTCATTTGGCGGAGTTCATCACGTATTTTGTTATTTCTGTTTGGCGAATTTTTGTTTGTTTTTTAATGCATTGTTTGAACGTGAAAAAAAGAACAGACAATGTACACTCGACGGACACATTCGGATCGAACGTTTTTAAAATGCTCCAATGAGATTGACCGATTCATAGAAATTAACCAATAAGGTGGCACGATTTCAAAACATTCGATTCAAATATGTGTCCGTCGAGTGTACAAATAAATTGAATCTTTGATAAACATTATACAAATCTATGTATAATCCCCTGTAAGTGTTCAGGTATATAATTTCGCTCTAAGCGAATGTACGGAATGCAAGAGGGAGATCAACATTTCGAAAACAACGTTGATCCACCCTGAGCACTCGACATTTTATTTTTAATGTATTACTTCAGGCATATCAAATTTTTGGGCAAAGAAACGTTGATTCTTTCTCGCCGTGCAGGTATGTCAGAGTGTATATAATGTGCTATGAGTATTTTTTTTTTGTTCTTTGTTTTATGTCAGGAGATAGGATGTAACCGTATATAAATTAAAAACTGCAGCTTTAAACCAAAATGCTCTACAAATTCGACTTTTTCTTGGAAAACGTACAAGAACATATATATTAAAGAATGTAAAACACAACCACAACGGTTTTTTTTATATATAGAAAAAACGACACTAACGTACAAATCAACAATGCGCTTTCCTAAATTATATAAAAGACAAAAGAAAATCGGCGCCTAAATTTCCTTTTTTTTAATTACACTCGAGTGTAAAGAAACGCATTCCTTTTATTTTGCGCAAAATAATTATCAGCAAAAAAAAATCGCTTTCGCTACACAAGAGTCTTCCATATTAAGGTGATGCTAATCCCCCTGTCACCGTCAAATATGGGGATCTACTTATTTCATTCAATTTTCAATTTTGAGAAAATATCTCTCTGGAAAGTTATTGTTTTTGATTAGAACAATAACGTTTCATAAAGATATTTGCTAAAAATTGAAAATTAAATGAGAAAAGTGGTTCCTCGTATTTGTCGGTGACAGGTGGCTTTAGCATCACCTTAAAATTGAAACGATATAATATAGTATACAATCGTGGTACGATGACGCAGATAATAAGGAAAAAGAAAATCATACAATAAAACATGGTGTGTGCGAACGTTCTAAATATATTTGTCAGTTCCAAGAGTTATGAGATAAATGGGCGGGGAAAACAGCTATTCTTTCAGCGGCTACTCTTTATATAATATTGTGAAACTTACTTGCAATCGTATGGTAAATTATTTCTTCATTCATTCTGTCTTAAACGTTAAACGCAATGCTTTACATACGTACTTATAATGTAATATACTTTTATTTAATTTTTTTAATAATCTACCTGCTAAAAGTACCTTGGGCGATGGATAGCGGGGATGTTCGGAAAACAATCATACAGAAATTACAAATGTACGTACAGTATATGATTTTATACGTGTACTTCGTCCAAATCGAGTTGTGCCGATCGTGAAATGCATAAATTAAAAACTCTTCGTCTTTCACTCATTAACAATCATTTCATTTTCTTTGTCGTTTAAAATACAGATCGATATACTTTGTACTTTTAACGATGGTAATCCTATAATTTTAAATTTATGCATTTATTTGAACAATTTTTTTTTATAACAATAAATGATTTACGAATATTCACAATATTAATCACGATAAAAGCATCATCACATACAATTCGTAGGTATACAATCATATAAAGTTTCATACATAATTTATACACAATGTTTTCCAGGGGAGTATCTATTGCACTTAAGTGTAGATCCTGTGATTCGGAGAAAAAAAGGTAAAACAATGTTACAGTAAAATTACGTTACAAATTTATGCTCAACAATTATGATTAACCAAAGATGTGTGTATATGTCTATATTATGAATGTGTGCTCGTGTATGTTGTGTATTCCTTTTTACTTTTCATATATATATAATATATATAATGTTAAATTTTAGGTACATCGTTATATTTCTGCTAATTTCATACAGTCTAGCAGGCGTATGAACGTTGTACTGATTTCATTTGTGTCTCTCTCCCTTTTTCTCTTGAAAACACCGACGATGATTCTTTTTATTTCATACGTAGGATTCTGATTTCACTTTTTCATTCTTTATAATTTTTTTTTCTGTCTCGTGTGAAAATGAAGAGAATATCGTTCGGAATATATGCGTGTACGTACGAAATCAATGTACGTACAAGCATACATGGTTATACATATAAATATTATATATTTACACGTAGAAACTAGCATTTAATTTCCTGGTTCTTTGAAACGCATTTTCCGTGCTTTACCCAATTTTTAAGACGGCTTTGTTAGTCATCAACATTACGTTTACAACTTGGTGAACCTTTTTTCGAAGCTCACACTGCCGTATGAATCGATCTTCGAAGAACATAAATTTCCTTCGTATTTACATGTTGCAAAAAATGGATTATCATGTTTTTTGACATTAAATTTTCAATTTGGAAGAAAATTATTCAATACAGAAAAAACATAAGAATACTGACTTAGACTCAGTTTCTGATCAGCTAAGAGCAATTCCTGATCAGCTCTTGTTTCCATAATAGTAAATTTTATTTAAACTTCTTAGACTTTGAATACACATTTTTAGATATATAATAATTTCTTTATTTTCAAAACAACTTTTTGTAACAATACGCTTGAGATAACAATTTATGCAATAAAATGATCAGGAATTGGGTCCTGATAAGAAACTCAGTTTGTTTAGTAATTGAAAAGTACAAATTTTATTGAATTAATTCTAAATTCATGTATATTTTAAATAGAGTAATGTCATAATTTTGTATATTAATATCTGAACCTTTTATTGAATAAAAAATCTAAACTTAAATGAAAATTTTTCATTTAATAATTCGAAGAATATTTACTAACGCATCTTTTATTCGTTTTACACTCTTAACTTGTATTCTTTTAGAATTATTTAGAACTATACAAATCATTAGTTAATTTTATATGTAATTACTTTTATAAATAAAATAAAATCCAATTATTGCTGTTACCTATTTAACAAAGATCTTGTTATGTAAAGATTCACATCAACGTGAACCCCGAAAAATTAGTTTTTCGTAAGGATTTAAAATATCTCCAGATTATCAATATTATTTTCCGATGTACTTTATACACTCCTAACTTACAATTTACTTACAATATACCTTGAAATTTATAATTTTCCACAAGAGAACTCATAACATTATTACTAGATCAAAAATCATATCGTTATTAAATTCACTTTTCTCTTACATAATTACAAAAATGACACATAACAGTTTTATAGCTAAATTTCTTAAACCAGCATTAAACACTCAAATAAACTGCGAAATATAAGTGATATAAAAATAAATTCAAACGTATATACTTAACGTATAGTATTCCCTTAAAAATAAAGTAAAAACGAACATTTCCATCCAGAAAGAAAATGCATTTCAAAGACGCCAGTAGGAAACTAAACGCGAACGCATTTACAATCCTACGTGAATACGTTTTGTGCGCCTCATTTCGATCCTTTCTTCAAAATCCTTGTTTTGTTCGTCTTACGCACGTTATACAGCGAATAATGTACACAATCGTCCGAAATTCGATTTTCATTCCTCGGTATAGGTATATATTCCACTTTCGTCGAGACGATCCTCGATCTCTACGTGCACGTGTGTCCCTACATTATATATGTTAACTTTGTCGTCTCTCGTTCTACTTTTCTCTCCTCAAACTCGCGTTTAATTTAAATGTTTATTTATAAGGTTGAGCACCACGATTAAAAGTGTGCCGCGTTATCCAGGTTTCATGTGCTTGCGCGTGAAAAATACATGATTTGTAAAAAATTCCTAAATCTTATATTCTCCGTTTATTTAGTATTAAAAGATGGCACGTATATTATTATTTAATCATTATTATTTATTATTTTATTATTATTATTATTTTCTGGAGCCACAGAAAACCTACTTCGTCTCGATTCGCGTGTCAGATCTTTGTACCACGCGTTTATTTACTGTTTTTGTTTGCTCTAGGGCAGTGTGATATTTCGTTTTTTCAATTTTCCCTTGTCTCTTTCTTTCGGTATTTTATATTTTATATATAAAAAAGGCATTATACACACAGCTATATATAATGCAGGCCGCATTATCGAGGTTCTACCATCGGCGATCTCTATTTTGTTCTTTCTGTTTTCCGTTTGCTTATTTTTGTTTCGTTTAACATCACAGTGCCACTCGCTATCACTTTCGCAGTCTGTCTTTCTCAAAAGCATCGTCGTTTTATTTTTCAGCGAGAAAATCAGTGATTTAAATCTAAAACTACGCAGTGGATGATAACTGTTTGCTCAAAATTTCAACGTTTCTGAAAAGATGTACGTTTATGTTCGGTTCAAAACATTCTGATTTAAAAAAAAAATATTTGGATGTCTTATTTCAGTTTATAACTGCAGTAAAAATGTTGTTATGTCTATATACGTATAAATTTACATCAATGTGTAAAATAAAATAAGAAACAGATATAACTGTTATTGGTAAATATTTGTTTAGCTGTTCAAGTACCTAAGAAAAAAATTGATATAAATTGCATAATTATTTATAACTGATCTGCATCCATGCCTGATAATGTATTATCTACATCAACATATAAATATGATGTGATTATGCATATCATTATTACCAAATAAGTTCAACGTCGAACTGTACCAAAAACAGCCACACAAATTCTTCTAAGATTTTAACTGCTCTCTGTAAAAAAGATTATAAAAATTGCTTTTAAAGCAGTTAAATATATGTAAAATTTTTACATGGCTGTTTTTCATACACTCCATGTAATGTCAAAGGCGAGAATTTTTTTATTCGAATATGGATACGATTGTATATAATCAGCACTCAATTAATATATAACTTTTTTCCAAGGTATGTATAAAAGTATGTATTCACTGTCGACAGTACAACTCGAACAATGCTATTCACTGTGGCCCAAACAACCTTGAATACAAGCAATGCTAAAAACCAAAATCGAAATACAACAAGTATGATAATCAAAAACTAATAGTGTATGTATTTTACGAATTCGTATTTATGTACGTGTTACTTTGTGTGTATATATATTCTTCACTATATGATTGCTTTGTAAGTATGAGTCGCTGAGTTGGTGCATATAATGACTATATTAAAAAAAATCTGTCTTGTTATACACTTCTCTTTCGTCTTTTTATTCTTATTACGCTTCTCATCGTTATATAATAATATCATCGCATTTTGCAAATACGGCGTATACGAATATTCCGTTTGGATAATATATAATAAAAAAAATGATCATTAAACAGCAAATATATAAGTATTCAACAAGTACTACATGATAAAGTAACATTAAAAAAACAGTTGGAGGTGGAATAAACGCTGCTGCGAAGAATCGTTGATACGAATTGTTGTTAAAAGAATGAAAAATACTAATAAATTTTTCAAATTTAAGAAATTAAAAAACATTTTAAGTTGACGAGCTGCGTTTATCTAGTAAACTAAAAGTAAAGTCCTAATATGGCAAAAAACGAATAGGTACTACACACCTCCTTAAAAGAAAAAAGTAATAATAAAAAAAAATAATAAAACGTCCGTCCGCTTGTTCCACCTCCGAAAAATGTCGGCTACGGCATGATAATAATGACCTTTCATCTTTTTTCACACGTTCCTATTCTTTCGAAAGAAGGCTATAATCAAAAATCACATAAACTCAACACTTGATTCATATAAAAATCTTTTTTTTTTCAACTTAACAATTTCATGAAAGTAAGTTTTAAATATTTTTCAGTTTCTCTTATTTTCACAATAATCTATGCTGCACAATTTTGTCATACAAAAATGGTAAACAAAAATCAATTCATCAATTTTATCTTTTTTCAGGTAAATTTTTAGCACCTGATTTTAACAATTATAAATTTTACGAATTCGTATTCTTGAAAGCTGCACATATGAAAATCAGATAGTACTATCAAAAATATTAAAACTCTACTTTCAACAATTACGAAAGACATACGATAAATCATAACGAACGGAGGTGAAACAATAAAAGTTGCCAAGTTCGACTACAGACCTCCTTCGAAGATACAGTATTACCGAACAATATCGAGTCGCACTATACTTATTGTTTCTCTTAACGCGTGTGGTATGAGTGCACGTCTCCTCTTTCTCTCTGTCGCCATCGCTCTGTCCCTTAACGAACGCGTGCAAAAAGGCTGCATGGATTTATCTCTATCTTAATCTTTTTTTTTCGTCTTTGTACGTTGCCCTATATTCGTATTATATAAAACTACATTCTTATTCATCGTTCATTTATAATTAATGTACAGCGCGTA
This sequence comes from Gastracanthus pulcherrimus, assembly GCA_949152435.1. Classification (NCBI taxonomy): domain Eukaryota; kingdom Metazoa; phylum Arthropoda; class Insecta; order Hymenoptera; family Pteromalidae; genus Gastracanthus; species Gastracanthus pulcherrimus. Next base: position 83,665,696 of record OX424572.1, on the reverse strand, counting down.
TGAAACATTCGAATGAGTCGCACACAGTAATAATAATAATAAATTCACCAAGCACGCTCTTCTCAATTGTAGCCCGCATGTTTATGGCATATTATTGTATATCAATGTGCTGTACGAATTTCCAACTACTTTCTTTCTTCTTCAACAAATCCGACTCTCTCCTTATCTCCGTGTATCTCTTCCCTCACAACGTTTATTTCCTACCATCATCATCATCATCATCATCACCGGTTCATTTGGTTTCTCGAGTCTCTTGAGGCTTGAGATGCAGCGACGTCTTCTCGCAATATATATATAATCTATATAAATGGCCTGTCTCTCCTTTACTCTCGCTTGTTTCTTTTATTTCTCTCTCTCTCTGTGTGTTTCCGCGTGCGAGCGCGAGTGTCGTCAGGCACACATGTACTCGCTACTATACGTCCCTTTTTTTCTTTATTTCTTTTCTCCCGCGGGTGCACACAGCGCGAAAGAAGATTTCTCGAGGATCGAGCGTTGTCTCGTCTCGTCACACTCTCTCGCTCTCTTTCTCTCGTGATTACGTGGGCGGCCCGCTGCTTATGCTGCTGCTGCTGCTCATGGGCTGCGGCTATTCGATGCCGCGCGGCCCGTCTATCGGCATCGTGTGCAGCACCTCGTCTAGGAGCTGCAGCGCCCGATGCAGGTGCACCTGTGATTTTTTTTGCAATTTTTTAATGTGTGATATGGTTTAATTAGTCGTAATTGGGTTGGTTTGATGCACTGAGAATGGAATTTTGTAGATCTATGCAGAGTGAATTTTCTGGTGAAAAGTGTCGTGAGAATCACAGTAAACGTGGGACATCCTGACTTAAAGGGAAAAGTCATCCTGATTATTTATTATAATTTTTACCTTCCAGTAATGAAAATTTTACCGTCAGAATAATTTTTTCCGTGAAGTTGGAATATCACTTGCTTACTATGAGTTTTACGATAATATTTATCAGTAAATTCTCTCTGTGTAACATATTTTATTCAATAGTTAGAATTTAAAAAAAAGTAAATATTTACTTTATTCAAGTTAAGAATGTTACTATACCACTATGCACAAAAATAATATAAAATAACAATTCTCATAAGTACCTCCTCTTTAGTAGGAGAATACGTTAAAAAATATATATTATTTCTTATTTCCTTAAAAGCTCTTTAGTAATAAAATAAGTCGTTTATCCATCAAAGGAAATGCAAATATACGTCTGTGATTTGAAGTTACGAAGATATAAACTAAATTATTACCTCTATCCAGCAAGGAGTCTCCTTGATACTATTTCTTGGATAGTCAGGACCCCATCCTTTGACGAAACTTAGTCGCAATATACACAAACGTCGGAGATCATCCACGCCAATGCCAGCAGCCGCACTGAGACCTGCGCACAGTTTTCATTTCAAGATATTAAATTAAACTTATTATTTTTATAAAAGTCACTTTTGCTCTTAAAAATAATAACTGAATTATTTATTTATACTTTAAATAAACTTGATTTAAAATATAAACGTACTTGATCTTACGGTCGATGAACTATAACTATATCTTTATAAACAGATAAGATCTTATGATAATATCTGATCATGTTTGGTAGTATCTACTTATATCATATTAGGATCATTCATTTTCAAATTTAATATGTTTCTTCAATTAAATTTATTTTCTAATTTCTATGTATATTTGGAACAAAACAAGACCTTACCTCCAATCTAAGTATTTTTGTATTAAAATATATTAAAATGCACTAATGCATTAACTATTTAATCTTTAATTAAAAAGTGATTACTATTTACATTGTACTATAAAATCTACGCGATATAAATCTAAAACAATATAATAATCTATACTTGAATTTCACTGGCCGGATGATGTGCGGAAGTCGGTAAATTTTACCAAAAGCTTTTCTATTTTTCATTGTTACGCGTGTAAAACTTTAATAACAAATAATTTTTAGGCAAAAAAAATATTTTGTCATCTTTTCTGTTCTTTTATGATAACATATTATATACTATAAGAATATAATATTTATAAAGTTACATATAACTTATTTAAGTTTGAGTGTGATCTCACGTACGCCAGCTCGGCAGTAAAACGGGTTAATTTCCGAAATATATAGTGCTAAAATTCTCAAAGTTTACAAACAATCAAGGCTAACATCTATACACATGTGGGTTACCGGAAAAACGACAAGTCCATTTTTTTAAAATTAATTTTCAAACGATGATTTTGAACAAAAAACCAAGAAAGTGTCAAAATAACCGACCATGCCAACTACTTATAAGTTAAAAATATCAGTTGAAATGGAAAAAGTGGTCTTAAGTCGTTTCTCCGGGGGAACCCCCTGACACAAGAATATACCGTCAGGCAGAAGCCAACGTTAAAACACGATAAAAGAAAAAAAATCAGTCATTCAACGAGTAAGGATATATCGTACTCTTGGTGATGGGTGCGCCGTGGGTGAGATGTCCGGCGACGGCCGCGGCCTGTGCTGCCGCCGCCGCCTGTGCCGTGGCCGCCTGGCCGCGCATCTGCTTGTGGCACTGGCGCAGGTCGAAGACCTTGATGTAGGCCGAGGGATAGATCTTGTGGACGGCGTCACCGGGCGCCCGGCCCGCCTCCCTGTCCAGGTAGTACGACTGAACGAAGACGCTGTGCTCGCTCAGGCACCGCAGCCAGACGTCGCCCTCGCCCCGCAGGTCCAGTATCACGCCCTTGCCTACACGGTGAAGAGGAAAATAACAAACAAACAAATATAGAGGTGAATGATGGAAGATTCGAGGGAGAGGAATGTGTGCAGCCCCCTTTGGTTGGATTTTCTTGGTCGGGGAGAGCTCGGGGAAATGACATTTGGAGGTATAATTGGAGGTGATTAGTGAGTCGATATCATTGTCGAGTGAACAAGGATTCGCTCTGATTAGAGTCAGTGACTTTTCATTGTGAAAGAGTGTGTGTGGTAAAAAATTATTAGTAATCGATGAACCCAAACAAATCAGCATATGTTTAATATGAACATTTTTTTCTTAAACTTTTCAGAATTTGTAATTTTGTTAATCTTGTTAACTTCAAAATTTAGTGAGGTTAGGTTTAAAGGTGTCTTGTCCCCTTTAGGAGATGTGCAATACCGACCCGATTTCTATCTGACCGGTTTTTGACGTACCTAATTTTATCTCTGCAATAATTAAATATTTCTGAAAAAAGCCATTGGATGCCCACCGAATTAACATCAGGAATCATCAGTTAAATTTTTAAGAGGCTCTATTTGTAACAAAAGAAAATCGGTTGAAAATATTAAAAAAACTATTAAAGTTGTATCTTTTCTTATCTTATTTTTCTATTCCAGAAAAATTATACTTTTTAAAAATAAATCTGAATATACCTAGTATGAATATGCATGGCATAGAAAGGAGTCTGTTTTACGAAATATTTATTTGTTTATACAGAGAATAAATTATATAACTGAAAAGTCGGTAAGGTAGAAACTGGATCGGTATTTAACATCCCGATTATTTATTTAAACCAGAAAGAATTACAAAGTATTGTCTACCCCGTAATTTCCTGTAGAGGTAAACAAAGTTACCTATGCACAGGTCCGGTATAAGTACATCTAACTTAAGTACTACTTAAAACTATAATTCTAAACTTAAAACTACAATTCTAATTCTAAACTTAAAACTAAATATTACAACTGTGACTTTGTACATTTGTTTTAACTTAAATACTATTTCAACAGTGTTGTAAAATTTGTTATATAAAATTTAACATTAATTTAGGCGATTATTATATCTTTAACATACGAGGGTAGTTCAATAAGTCTTTAGAATGACCAACAGATGGCGCGCGAATCGCTCCAAATCATCTGTTTTCAGTCAGCACCACTCCCGACTAGATATATGGTGCAGTCACAGTCCACATCTTCTGAGTTTACGTGTTTTTATAACCAATTGAAAAAAAAAAATTGCTTGTTAAGAAAAATGGAAAAAAACGAGTTCAGAGCGGTAATTAAACATTTTCATTTAAAGGGTTTAACTCCATACGAGATAAAAAATGAATGGGACTCAGTTCATGACACATCTGCCCCTGCCTTAGCAACGGTTTATAACTGGGTAAATGAATTTAAGCGTGGTCGTACATCAATAAGTGACGAACCACGTTCAGGAAGGCCCGTAGAAGCAACTACTCCCGAAATCATCAATAAAATCCACGATATGGTGTCGAAGGATAGAAGATTAAATGTGCGTGAGTTAGCTGAGGCCACAAGGATATCTATAGGTGCAGTTGTTTCAATTGTACATGAAAAATTAGGCATGAAAAAGCTATCGGCAAGATGGGTGCCGCGTTTGCTCTCAGCTGAGAATAAACGCAATAGAGTGGTCGCCTCTGAGGCTCTTTTGGCGCGCATAAGTCGGAATCCTGAGGAATTTTTTCGTCGATTTGTGACTGTGGATGAAACATGGATACACCACTACACTCCTGAGACAAAGGAACAATCCAAACAGTGGATTTCCACAGGCGAACCAGCTCCAAAGAAGGCAAAGACCGTAAAGTCAGCTGGTAAGGTTATGGATACAGTTTTTTGGGATGCACGTGGAATTATACTTATTGACTACTTGGAAAAGGGTAAAACAATTACTGGTGAGTATTATGCATCATTATTAGAGCAACTGAAAGAAGAAATTAAAAAAAAACGACCACATTTGGCGAGAAAAAAAATTCTCTTTCATCACGACAACGCCCGAGTTCACACATGCTTCGTTTCAATGGCTAAAATTGAAGAACTAAAATTCGAATTGGTCGAACACCCACCGTATTCACCAGATTTAGCCCCCAGTGACTTTTTCTTATTTCCAAACTTGAAAAAATGGCTCGGTGTACAGAGATTTACGGACAACGAAGACGTCATTGCCTCTGTAAGTGCTTATTTTGAGGAACTTCCGAAAACGCACTTTTCTGAAGGATTAAAAAAACTTAAAAAGCGATTGACCAAGTGTATAGAGCTCCAAGGAGATTATGTTGAAAAATAAAAAAAAATTTACCCAAAAAAAATTGTTTTTATACTTTATTCTAAAGACTTATTGAACTACCCTCGTATCATCAGTTCCTATAGTACTCTCCTTGAGTACGTTTCAATAATATAATTTCTATCGGATTTAATCCATTTCTTTAGTTTGTTTTTTTGGTATAAATTACTAATTTCTAGTTCTTTTAAATCATTTGGTAAACTATTGTAACTTACTATTGCCTTTGTATAACTGTTTTAGTTACTGACTTTTTTCTGACTTTTTGGTATGGCTAAACTTTTATTTCTTGTTATACTGTTAGAATGTATGTACTTATCTTTAAGAGTGTTGTAATGAAATTTTAGAGATTCAAATGTAAATATTTGTTCTATATTCTTTGGGTAATCTAAACTTATAGGATAATTTTTATTCACAATTTTTAAAATTTTATTGTGTAACCTTTGTAGACAGGTTATATGGGATTTGTAAGCTCCGCCCCAAGCTATTACACCATAGCTAATTATACTATGAAAAAATGCATAGTATATCATTTTTAAAACTTCTTTAGGCATTGATTTGGAGATTTTATAAAATATATAAACTAGGTATTTCGTATTTTTAATAATGTATTGTATGTGTTTATTCCACTTTAGATTATAATCAAAAATAATGCCCAGATATTTACATTCTTCAACTCTACAAAGGTTTCTATTTTTTATCTTAATATTTATATATTCAGGAACACTATCCTTCTAGATACCGAAAGTCATGTATACTGTCTTTTCAATATTTAAGGACAATTTATTTAATGCTAGCCACTTTTCAATTTTATTCAAATAACTATTCATACTTTCTTGAGCCTCGCTCCAGGTATTTCCAGTTGCTATAATTGTCGTGTCATCAGCATATGACGATATTGCTTCAGGCGGGATTTCTTTCAAGATATCATTGATATAGAGTATGAAAAGCAATGGGCCCAATATTGTACCTTGGGGAACTCCCGTTATTATTACCCTGTAATTACTTAGATTATCATCTATTTTCACTGCTTGATACCTATTATTTAGATAACTTGTAAGCAAATCCAACGCCTGTCCCCTAATTCCATATCAATATAATTTTGCTAATAGTATTTCATGATCGACAGTATCAAACGCTTTTGCTAAATCCAGGAATGTTATGATTGTAGGTTTGCTATGATCCAAGTTATTGTAAAGTATATTTGTCACATAATTCAAGGCATCTTTTGTACCAATTTTTTTCATAAATCCAAATTGATGTTCGGATATTATATTGCTTTTATTAATGAAGTCGAAAATTCTGTTATATAAAATTCTCTCAAAAATTTTAGTTACGTTAGAAATTAAAGAAATTGGTCTGTAGTTAGAAATACTATGTTTAACACCAGATTTGTATATCGGTATTACTTCAGCATTTTTTAATGCATCAGGCCAGGTTGCTTTTTCGATGCATAAATCATCCCATTAGATTAACATTTGATCCTAATATTACTATTTTTGTTATCTTTGTTTAGATATTTTACAAATAAAATGTTGTATTTTACGTCTTTAGACCTTTAAATTTAAGGGAGTCCAAAAGTCAATTTTCTGAATTACCGACTGAACCATATATTATTTATTTTATAAACAACATTACGTATATTTAGCTAAACCCCAAACTCGCTTGCCTTTCATTGAGCAATAATGGACCTATGTATAAAGTTCTAGACGTTAAAAAAAAACGGCACTCTAAAAAATTATTGGAATTTAATTTTGCCATTTTTCATTCCAATAATGTACAAAGGTCTTTGTTAGTATTAAAGTTGAATTAGGTAGTATTAAAAATTAGTATTAAAAATGAACGGCAAGCGAATTCGGGGTTTGTCTAATAAATATAAGTACTTTTACTATTACAAAGAATTATCCCCTTCTCGGTCGGTAACTTTAATTGACTTATGGACCCCCATAAGGGGACGCCGGATACCGATATTGCAGTTTTTCGTCTTATTCAATGAATAAATGAGATTTTCAAATTTAGCGAACGCACGCACAATTTATTTATCACTAAGAACGTGCGAACGTTCGTAAAATTTTATTAAAGTAAAAATAGACTGCGTAAAATGAAAAGTTGATAATGACGTTAACTGGATATAAGGTGTAATAGGGCTCCGATCTCCCCTTAATAAACAAACAAACAAACAACAGTTCTACTTCGTGCACGACCGACTCACCAATATGTAATCGAGCCCTCTCGCTCTGCTCCGTGCGATGCACGTTGCTGAGCGCTCCCAGGCAGAAACGATTGCCGCCGCTCGGATCCACGTAGCCGTCGACCGTCACCGACGGACAGTTGCTGCTCACCTTGAACGTCTCGCCAACCTGGGTGTCGAGCTCGAAGTAGGCCACCGAGCACCAGTATTCGGGCGCCGGCTGACTCGACAGCAGGACCTGGACGCCGTTGCTGCCGCCGGCTATGTTGCCGCCCGCTACCTCGCCGCCGTGGCTACCCCCTATGTTTATTATTAGGAGAATATTTAATATTTAATATTATTTATTTAATTATTTAATATTAGGAGAAGACGAATGTGAATGCGAGACGTTAGTTGATTTTGTTTTCTTTTTTAGGGCTACAGAACTTTTTAAGGGGGTATGCTACCTTGTTGAAGAAGTTACGTTACTTTGTTACATAACTTTGTTACATAACTTTGTTACATAACTTTGTTACGTTACTATGTTGCGTTACTTTGTCACGTTACTTTGTCACGTTACTTTCTCACTTTACTTTGTCACGTTACTTTGTCACGTTACTTTCTCACTTTACTTTGTCACGTTACTTTGTCACGTTACCTAGTTACGTTACCTAGTTACGTTACCTAGTTACGTTACCTAGTTGCGTTACCTAGTTACGTTACCTAGTTACGTTACCTAGTTACGTTACCCTGTTGCGTTACTTTGTTGCGTTACTTTGTTGCGTTACTTTGTTACGTTACTTTGTTACGTTACCTAGTTACGTTACCTCGTTACGTTACCTTGTTACGTTACTTTGTTGCGTTACCTTGTTACGTTACTTTGTTGCGTTACCTAGTTACGTTACCTAGTTACGTTACTTTGTTGCGTTACTTTGTTACGTTACCTAGTTACGTTACTTTGTTGCGTTACTTTGTTGCGTTACTTTGTTACGTTACTTTGTTACGTTACTTTGTTACGTTACTTTGTTACGTTACTTTGTTGCGTTACTTTGTTACGTTACTTTGTGACGTTACTTTGTTACGTTACTTTGTTACGTTACTTTGTTACGTTACTTTATTATGTCACGATGTTACTTAACTTTATAATTACGTAACTGTTTTGTACTTTGACTTTTGAGCCTGCAGCAGACTTGAAAAACTGCAGTAGTGCACGTAAGTTTAGAGAATACTTAAACAGCAAAACTAAGCTTTGACGTTTACGTTTTACAAAAAAGTGCCAAACCGTTATGTACCAAACTAACAAAGTACGTAACAAGGTTACCTAACGAAATCACGTTACATCTTCCAACAAGATGCACGTCTGGTAGAAAAATAACTTGTTATTAATTTTGAGTTATGTATGGATAAATCCGTGAGCTAAAAATTAACTACAGATTAGCTAAGGTCTGGCTAAAAACCAGTTAGGTAAGAGCTCAATCTATAAGATGTAGACAATTTGCTTCTTGAAGCAAAAAGCGCCATCTATAAATTCTGTGTAGCGAGTGCATAAGGAGCTTAGCAGAGGGGTCACACCTGGGCTCATTTTACAAAATGATTTTTTTCTCGGCAAGAGAAAAATAAAATGACTCAAAATTTTTACTGAATATTATACTCCACGTTATTAATCATCTCAAAAACCAAAAAGAAAGGTTCTTGATTATAACAAACGAAGGAAATTACCATACTAAAAATTTTGGCTCGGAAAAGTAATTTTATGCTCTTTCAAATGCATTTTCACTGGATCGATGATATTATTTCTAACGTACCAAAAAAACACAAAATTAAAACCCATACACGTGTGGTCCCTCTGCTAAGCTTCTTATGATCTCGCCGCACAGAATTTACAGATGACGCTTTTTACTTCAGGAAGCGAAAACAGGAATTATTTATCGACAGTGGGTGTTATAACCTCAAAATACTAATTATTTAATTGATTAATTTACATTCAAATTGTATACTACTCAAATTACTGCCGGTATACTTACTAATTGCGGGTAGATTTATTCATGAACTGACAATAATAATAATTTTGAGATTATGATAACAATCACAAAAGCTATTGTAACCTCGTTTTTCCGAATTTTCATTTAAAAAAGCCGACTTTATTTATTGGCAGGCTATACTTTTGGCAAATACAGTTCAATTTGCCAATGATAAAAACCACTTGAAAAATAAATTTGAATAACAGACTTTCAGGTCGTTCTTTCATTATCTCATATATATACAATGAATTACAATGAAACAGCCATCGTTTCTGCATTCTCACAATGATAATCACGCAAAAAAGTACTCACAATACGATGTCGCATGGAGATGCCGGTGATCGGGCGGCTGCATGCTCTGGGTGTAGGTGAGGGTGTTCGCGCCGGTCCATTGTGGCGCCCCGGTGTTGTACGGATTGGCCGCCGTGGCCACCGTGAAGCCGTTCTGGTGATGCAGGTGCACCGGCGACACCGGCGAACCCTGACTGTTGCCGGCTGAAAAAGAAGAAGGAAATTTTCACATTTGTTAATGAATTTGAGATAGTGAAAAAAAGAGTCTGACGAGGTGGTCGACGTCAAAGTCAGTGTGAATATTGAATGAATATGTATGGAGAACGTTTTGGAAATATTCTAAGAGGATGGAGTAAAAGGCAGATTTCAACCAGTTAGGTTGCACTGTTTTAAATTATTCGATACGAATAAGTTTCCTTTGTAGTATTCATGGCAAGTGGTTTAAGTATAAATTGGCCTTTAGAAAATATGAAATAATTATCATGTAATTTTATGAAGTTAAACATAGGATATAGTTTTTTGCCTTGACATTTTTCATTCACACGCTATTTTATACTTACGAAAGATATATGTTTATCAAACTAACTGCTTCAAATTGTTGTCATTTATGGTTATTGCACAAGTTCCTGCTATATATGTTATTCATATTTCTTATTAATTTCTAGATACAATAACAAGTATGTTAATTAAATTCACGCGTTATTTTCTATTCTCGTCTATCGAATTTACTTCTAAATTAAAACGCATTGTACTTTCAAGTAAAAGAAACGTATTCCCATTATTTTATTAATAAATAAAAACAGTTAAGCGAGGTATATATATTCCTCAGTAATCGGTGCAGCGTTTACCCTGTATTTTTCCACTTATATTCACACTACTTACTGAGGGTCGCCTGGAGGGCGTCGACGGATGTGGGCGCTTGATTGAGATCCTGGGGCGGCGTTGTCGTGCCGTAGAACGTCTCGCTGCCCGGCTGGCCCTGAGTTGGATTCAGGATCTGGCCGCTGCTGCTGGCGCTCGACGAGCTCAGGGGCTGCTGCTGATTGCCTGCGAGCACAAGAAAGAAAAGTTTGCTCGGACTGTGGACGCTCTCGTTTTGGAAGGAGGCGAAGGGTCGACTGTCATTGAATTTGTCGTTTGCTTATTGTTTTCGACTGTTTTATTAATATTAAGTTGGTTTGTCGAATTCGTTATAACAATTAAAGACGGTTATGATTGATGATTGATATTATTGCTAGATTATTTTTCTAATGACTTTAAATACGTTTCACTTACTATTGCCAACTATCCAGAGCTTCACAAGAGGTTTATCTTTATTTAAAACAAATATTTTTAAGAATCAACTACTCGGGGTAAAGTAAATCGAGGTAAAGTGGTCTTGAAAAAAATGTGACAGCACTAATTTATACGCGTTGAGATAGAAAATTGAACAAAATATTGTTTAAAGTGAGTATTAGTGTAGTAATGTAGTATACAAAGAATTTGTTGTGCATTCCGTAAATCCTTCAGGACCCATACGTTTTTTCGTTTTACCTAAATTTCCATGTTTTAAACTTCAAATTATGCTAAATAAATATGTCCATCAGATCGAAGTGGACCATTTCCAATCTCGTGTGGGAGGTCTAAGCTATATTTTACCGCACAGGAGTAGATAAAACTCGAAAATAAAAATGAAATTATTGCTCATATAAAAATTTTAAGGCCCAACAATCATCCCGGAATTTTTTTCGATTTTCTTTTTCATTTTCTATGTGTAGGTCTTAGAGAGTTAAGAGTTACTAAATAAAATCTCCACAAAATGCATTGGAATCCTTCAAAATTCATCGTAGTCGACCTTTCGCAAACTATCATTACAGCTACGTTACTCATACTAACAACAACGTCGTCGCCACACAGAGCATCTTCTAAAAAATTACCGTGAAAATCACAGTAAACGCGAGATATTCAAATTTCACTCTAAAAGTTACTCTGATTCCCGGTAAAAATTCCACCGACTAACTGAAAAAACTCTCTCCGTGCACGAATTTAAAATACACTTATAGCTACAGCTCGCACCAGCTCGCACATTACCACACTCTCCACCCACCAAAAATAAACAACCCAAGAAAATCCAAACTAACTACGTACGGTGGTGCATGCTTCGCGCGTCGGCGTTGGCCAAGGAGCTGCGGTGCAGCGTCCTGGGGATCCAGGTCTGCCGATTGTTAGCGTCGCCCACAAGCTTGCCGCCGCCTGCACTCGCTACCCCGTTAAACATGCCCTCACCGTTAGCTGCATGCGCGCGCGCGCGTGTGTGTGCAGGCTCGAGACACACACACGGAAGTGCAGTATGCCAAACATAATAAATATGTACAGGATGTGAAAATAAGGAGGATGAGGGGTGGGTGGTATGGAGAAGTGATAGGAGAGAGTCGTGATACACTGAGAGAACTATGTTGTAACATATCACGATGTATATCGAAACTCACGCGTCATCGTATCGTAGAAAATTACGTATCGATGTCGTAATTATTCAGCGTCTCAGATATGCAATATGGTATTGCAAAATTAACAATTTTAAAGCTTAATTTCTAAGTTAAAAATATAATTTTGAATGGTTTCGTTTGTATTAATAGGCGAAATATTATGTGCAGATCCCGTGCTCATGATTTTACAACATGGAGCGAAAGGAATTCGATCTACGATATATGTATGTAAATGTATGTAAATGTTTCCTGGTATCTTCGTTCAGAATTTCAAGTATAGAATTAATTTTTGTTTGTAAGTTACCACACAAAGAGAATTTTCTGAGAAAAATTACCGTAAAAATCATTGTAATCGTGGGACTTTCTGAGTTCAGGGAAAAATTACCCTGGTGAACAGTAAAGATTGCCATGATTCAAATTTACCGTACTGAATGGTAAAAATTATTGTGATTAATGTTAATTGTTACCGTTCATAACGGTAATTTATCCCCTGAAGTGAGAATGTCCCGCGTGTACAATGATTGTTACGGTAATTTTTGTCAGAAAATTCTCTCTGTGCAAGTTCAACGATATATTTTAACTCATATCACAAATAAAATAATTAGTTATCTTATGCACTGGACATTATCGGTTAATCTCTCAAAAACTTTTAGAACAGTGAATGTAATAGCAACAACCAAGATTTATATTTAATAACACTACAACGTGAATCACGTGGGTATCCATACTGTAACACTGGCCGAACTATTAGACTCTCCCCTAATGCATAAAATGTATGGATTTTTGGCTTTGAAGGGATGCAAAAGTTGTTGCTGCATGGTTTGAGTTGAATAATCCCATTTAATTTGAATATTATACAAAATGATAGATTTCTAAATTATCACAATTATAGTCGAACATGTTTATTTAAGATTATCAACATAATTATGTATTAAAACCAAGGTTCAACTCGTGAAATTGCGAAAAATAATTGTTCTTTTTTTCGAAAACAATCTTTACAACTAGTTTTCGTATTTATCCAATGAATTATTATTTGATTTTCAATAATTGTGATAGCAATCATTAAAAACAGTATCAAAGAAAGTAGATAGTTAACTCAAATTTATAGGAATAACGTAGGTACGCGTATGAAGACATAAGCATGTAGATTAAAAAGTTAAATTAAGCAAAAAAAAAAAGATTTTTATTAAGCATTAAGGACGGTGAATTATTCAACTCTTGCATTCCTTAAAATAAAAATTAAGGTATAAGATGCTTTGCTACAAATCTAAAGGTAGGTAGTTCTCTTTGCAACAATTTAGCAAACTACAAAAGTAACAAATTTGAATGCACTAATACACAAGTGTTACTGTGAAAGCAGATAACACTGTTTTTTACGCAAATACACAAATTTTAAACAAATGCAATACTTTTTATAAAAATATTTTTTAAAAAATTTAGTTTTTCTTTTGAAAATATTAGACTAAAATACTTTTCTTTTGACTTTGTTGTTATAAGTATTTGAAAATATTGTTGCCTTCTCAGTTGGTGATTGAATTCTGACCCGAGCAGACGTGTATACATTTCGCTCCTGAAATCTACGGAATTTCAATACTCGGACGTGTAAATAGTAATCGTGTATAATTTGTACTTAAATTCAGTGAATTTACACTGCTAGTTTTGTTCTAACTTGATTACAGTCACTGTTTCATTTCTTGCAGCAGTGACTGTAAATCAAAGTTCTAATTCAAAAAAAAGTGCTAACAAGAATGAACCTAAGCTACAGAACAGTTACGCAAATGTCACTGCAACTAGTTTTTCACCAAAAAAGGAAGAAGTCATAGTATTGGATTCTATAGAAGGACTGACCATTGATGACTACATTGATGATCTGGAGAAGTTATTAGATACATTTAACATAAGATTTATATCCAAAATTTCAGGCAGCAGAGTGTGTGTCTATTTGTCTAATGCAAATATAGTGAATCAGCTAAAAATTAAATTAATCAAAGTGAAAGAATACATGTTGAACATCAAACCATTGATAAATAACCACAAAAGAGTTGTTATTTCTAATGTATGCCCGGTTATTCCTAATGATGTAATTAGCCCCGAATTGAAAAAAAAGGAATTAATATTGCATCACAGATCAATTACATTAAAGCCGGTGTAAACAAACCAGGCCGTCGCACATTCTGTCTTTCAGAAGGCAATTCTACATCAAGGAAGAAGAAGAAAGTTTGCTACCCAAAACAATACAAGTTTGTTTTGATAACACTACATATTGGTGCTACTTATCGACAGACTCTACTTCGTGTTTCATATGTCAACAAACAGGACATATTGCTAAATCTTGCCCAACACAAGCTCCAAAAAGCCAAGAAGTAATACCAGATAATGAAAATCAAGATGAAATACATATACTGCCCGAAAGCAATCAATTTCTTACGCCACAGTTACCAATAAAAAGACCGCTTTCAATAACGAGCAGCGAAAAAAGTAGCAAAACTTCTCCTTCTCTCACAAATGAAGATAAGAAAAGCAAAAATGAAAAAGTCGACGTTACCGACGAGAGTAAAAAATTTACAGTGGTTACCTCAAAAACCCAAAAACGTATTCTATAAAAACGTAAAATCGAAAATCATGAAGAAAAAATGAAAAAAATTGAGGAATCACTATTACCTGCAGAAGAAACTTTTAAAGACGCAACGAAAAAAACTCCTATGACCTTTTCACAATTTGTTGATATAATCAAAAAAACATCACAAAACCATGATCTTGGCAATATAATTAAAGAGTCTAATAAAAATTACGACGAAATTACAAACGCTATAGAAACTGCATACTCTCAAATTGACAATCAAGACATAAAAACAAGACTTACTAAACTAAAAAACAGAATAAAAAATTACGCTGATGGACAAATGGACGTCAATATAGATACTACATCTGCAGAAGAAAATAACTCAGAAATTTACGATACCGATATAGAGTTTGAAAATAAACAATAAAAAATGTTATACTTAAAATGGCACTTAAAAACCTAAATATACTTTTTTGGAACGCTAGAAGCATAGATGCAAGGAAAGAAGAACTACCAAAACTATTAGTCGATATTGATATATTCGTCTGTATCGAGATGTGTCTTACTTCCAGCGCTAATCAAAATATTTTTGATACTAATAAATATCAAATCTATAAAAAAGACAGAACTGAAAATACTGGAGGAGGAATACTATTCCTGGTTAAAAAATTTAGATTTCTGCATTCTAAATACAAATCCTTCCTGCAACGAAAAAGCCGAAATCGCCAAAATAAAAATCACAAATATTGAACCCGAACTACACATAACTGCTTGCTATAGACCACCAGGGGCTCCAAACGTTACTCTCTCCGAAGATTAGTGGGACTCAATTGTCAACAATACAGACGGCAACAACAACATTCTTCTCGGCGATTTTAATGCGCATCATACCTATTGGAATTGTACGAATTCCGACACGAATGGTAAAAGACTATTAGATTCTCTCCTTCGAAAAGATTTATATATACATAACACGGATTATAACACCCAAATAGACTTTAGTCGTGGCTCTAAAAGCAATCTAGATTTAGTTATATATTCTTTAAATCTCATTGACAAAATAAATACTAAAGTCTATGATGATACTTTCGGATCTGACCACCTTCCCATCCTCACTTGCCATTCTGTAAATAAAAATACATATGTCAAAAAATCCTTTAAAATTTACTCCAAGTTCACTAACTGGTCCGGTGTTTGCGAAAGTCTTGATCAGAACTATGCGAAATTTTTTGAGGTTGATTATTGTACTGCATCTCCCAGTAAAAAATACGAAATATACATGAACGAAATAACTTCTACCGTAGCCTTGCATACTCCTGCAAAAAAATCGAATTTTGTCAACTTAAAAAACAAAAATCCTGTAATTTGGTGGAATGCTGATTGTGACCGTGTAATAAGAATAAGAAAAGCTACATTGAGAAAATGGGAGTTTACAAAAAAATTATCTAATTACATAACCTATAAAAAAACAAGTCGCAATAGTCAAAAGAAAAAAAAAAAAAATAAAGTTTCAGATCCTTTGCTGAGTCACTAAATATAAGCACAAGTAGTACTTATGTTTGGAATAGGACTAAAATTTAAAAAAACAAATCGACTAAAGTCAATAATTCCTCTGGCTCTCTTGACAAAAAAAAGAAATGCTTAATACCGCTCTAAATAAAATCAGCCCTCCGTGGGTTCCAACCCACCCTGATTGGCTGCCTAAATGCAACACAAACGATTTCCTCAGCAAAGCCTTTCTGTTTTCTGAATTCAATACTGCCTTAAACTCAAAAAATGATAAAGCTTCTCCAGGTCCTGATGGTATTGATTACGTAATCCTTAAGTGTTTACCTACTAAATATAAATTACTATTGCTAGATATTTTCAATGAAATGTACTTAAAAAACGACTACCCCAGTACCTGGAGAGATAGTTTTATTCACTTTATTAAAAAAGCAGACGGCTCTTCCTTCAGGCCTATTAGTCTTACGTCATGCGTATGCAAATTGTTGGAGACTTTAGTGAAAAGCCGTCTTCAGTGGTTCGTTGAAGTAAATAATCTCCTTCCTAATTCACAAACGGGATTCCGTAAGGGCCAATCACGTATCGATAATCTCATATATTTAACCCTAATTATTGAAGATGCGCTTGAAAAAAAAACAAAATGTCCTAGCTGCTTTTTTAAATATTACAAGTGCCTTTGACAATGTCGACTGCCAAACTTTACTTTGTACACTAGCTGAGATAGGCTGCCCTGAAAACTTAATTGTCTTTATAAAATTTCTAGTATACGAGCCCAATATCTTCACAGACCTCACAGAAAATTTGACTAGAAAAGTATATAAAGGTGTGCCTCAGAGAGGTGCACTGAGTCCCTTATTATTTATTCTTTATATTGCCAAAATATCTATTAATTTACCTAAGAGTGCAATAATTTCTATATTTGCTGACGATATTGCCATCATTTTTTTAAAAAATCTATCATTTCTTGCAAGTCTCTCCTAGAAAAGTCGACAAACACAATAAAAGAAAACTTGTACAAATTAGGTTTAGAGCTAGCTCCGCATAAAATGATTCTTATTCATTTCAATAAGCAAAGTATGCAAACTAAAACAACAGTGATACGTGTAGGTGAATCCGAAATCAAGTGCAGTGAATCTGTTCGGTATCTTGGAGTGATCTTTGACCATCAATTAAAATTTTCCTAAATCAATTAAAACCATAAATCTTATCAAATATCTACGAGGAGTTTGGTGGGGGTGCCGACCCATATACCTTATTGATACTGCATAAAAACTACATTCGATCCATGATTGAGTATGCATGTTTTATCTATTTCCCAATGCAAAAAAAAACAAATTGAAAAACTAGAAAAAATACAATATGCCGCTATTAGATACGCACTAGGTTACCGAAGCAGCACCCCCACCAATATCCTCATTGCTGAATCCAAACTAGCTTACATACAAGACAGAGCTTCATATCTATGTTCTAATTATTTAATAAAAGTCATCTCCAACAAAAAATTAATTGTCAACCAAATTATCAATAAAACTTATAAAAATACAGCCAAATCAAACAAAAAACAAAGACTAATTGTCAATACCGTAAAAGAAATTATTTCTATCTCAAAAAATCTTTACGCTAGAAAACATTATAATTTATACTTGTACGATTATGAAGTATCAATTTTAAGTATAAATTACGATGAAAGTTTTGGAAGGAAAATTCAAAAAGTAAAAAATCCCAATGACCTTATTGAAGAACTTATAAAAAAAGAAAACGCAATAGCTATTTTTACGGACGGCAGCAAAATAAAAGATGCGAAATCCGTTGGAACAGCATGCGCAAGCAAGAACTTGGGCTCATATGTAACTCGTAGTTTACCTTATCAAACATCAATCTTTACGACCGAAAATGCAGCCTTAAGTGACGCTCTTAGTCTCGCTCTGGAAAACTGCGACAGCAACATTCTCATTTTCTCAGACTCCGAGAGTGCTCTTAAAAAGTTAAGCTCAAATAAAATTAATATTTAAACAAATAGACTCACATATGATATTAAAGAAATATCATAGAATTCTCAAAGAAAATCCCGAACAATAAAAAACTGAAATTAGCATGGATACCCTCCCATATCGGAATCGTTGAAAATGAGAATGCAGACCGACTTGCTAAACTAGCTACCGGAAAAGATCACTCTGAAGAAATACTCATACCGTTCACTGACTTTCGAGAAAAGTTTGCAAAGAATACAAAAGAAAAAACCAACAAAATATTGTTAGAATTAGGACAAGTTAAAGGACAAGAATATTTCCATTATTTTTATACTGATAGAGCGAAACCCTGGTTCTACAATCTCAAACTTGACCGAAAAATTATTGTAACGTTCAATCGCTGTCGCGCGAATCACTATCAGCTGGCTGCTTCTCTAGCGCTAATTAATCTTGTAGAAAACTCTCAATGTACGTGTGCTACAAAAGTCAAAACTTAGACCACATATTGTGGCAGTGCCCCCTCTTTGATAATGAAAGGTCCAATTTTGTTAAAAAATTGAAAAATGTAAAAATATACCTATCAGTTTGCGCAAGACTACTCTTAAACAAACCAAATGCTAAAATATGTAAAGTGTTATCTCAGTTTCTCAATGAATGTAATCTTGTAATATAAAAATGTTTATATTATAAAGCGCAAAATGTATTTAATGTAAAATATTTATTGTAATACTTAATGTAAAATAACATGTATTTATTTTTCTTTGTAGCTAAATAATCCTTTAATTTTAATAAAGAGTTGATAAAGCTTAATAAAAAAAAAAAAATTGTTGCCTTCTATTCCGTAATATGTGTTTATAGAATAATCAAAGAGTGTGTAAAATCTACTAGCCAGGTTTTTATAAAACTCTGGGGGGTGTTTTCTGATACTAAATAATGAAACAAATTACCAGCATTTATTCCCATTGCTCTTATTTTGTAACACAGTATTTATGTTAATGACTTATTAATAATATTCAATATTTTATTAATAACCAATAATTCTAGAACATTATTCGAAATGAAAATAAAAAAGAATCATACTTTAATTTAAAGGTTGTTAGATAGAAAATACTGATTTGCTGCAAAAGTATGTGCTTTTAAAAATGTGACTTGAAAATCAACAAACTAATCCTTGGGGGTAAAATAGGTATTTTTTAATTATAATGCGTCAGATAGGTTTTTTGTAATCGTAAGATAATATTTCTTTTAAGGTAGAAATTTCATCGAAATCAGGGAAATACAGAAAGAAATTATTTCACTGTCATAAAGTACTATGTGTAAAGTAACTATACAGCATTGATTAGATAAAATATTTCTATTTACGAAAAAAAATTAATAAGATCCAACGACGTGATGGGAACTTCAAATTAATTTTCTTTCCTTTATAGTCACAATAATACTTTACAATAACGTTCTCTACTACCGCTTTTTGGTGTTGAAGGAAAAACTTTATTTTTTTTAAACTACGTAATTTTTATAAATATTTGACAATATATAAATCGTTTCAAGTTTTGATTGCTTATTTATTGTTGAGAAATGAGTCATACTCGTATCCCAACCGTCGTAATTTATCTACGTTACAGCCATATTTATTAGTTTGCTCAGCGGCCGCTAGTGACGCATGCTATATTTAAACTCCCAATATCTTCGAGAGTCCATGGAAATAAACTACGGGTGATTTGATTCATTATTCAGTATCAAAAAATACCTCTCAGATATACATAAAATTGCGTGCTCCGAAAGTATATATTATATCTTGTAATTTAACCCTTTCAGTCATAGTGATGCATATATCTTTATTATCTCTGTTTTTTCGCTTTAACTTTTACCATTTAAGGTTTTCATTGAATTTTCTATTGTCCTCTAACATCTTAAAGGTTGTAATTTGACAATGTATTCGTTGTTTCACCGTTATCGTTAATATTATATTGTTATAAACAAATTGAAATTCGAAGAAATGTATTTTTTTGCATTTACAGTAGAATCTCCCGGCACTGTGACTCACGGCACTGTTAATGCGGAGAATCTCGGCACTGTGATTTTTCTAAGGCCGGCTTTATTGCTGTTCAGGGCCTCGCGACCAAACTTTGTGTAAAAAGTTTTATGAAATGGTTTAAACCAAAAAAATATGATAGAAAAAGTTTCATACAAAGGTTTAAACCAACAAATTTTAATAAAAAAGTTTTCAAAAAATGTTAAAACTGAAAAAATGTAATAGAGAAGTTTATAGAAAAGAATTATATAGTTTTATATAGACTTTTTTCCACAGTTCTTTGTTAATAAAACTTTGTAAAAGTCAATTGGGTTTTAGCATAAATTTTCTTTCTTCGGCGGTGCCTACGATACGGGTAGAGAATCAAAGCCGATTTGCAATTCTGTTTGAATTTTTACAAAAACTCTGAATTCAAGAAAATTATAGCTTATTTACGTTCCTTTGAATGACGTCAGACCGTAGTTACGTCTACGGTCTGACATCACGAGGATTTTCGAAGCGCTATATCTTCTTTAATCTTGGATATTTTGCAAAAATTCAAAAGTTCACAATATAATCTATCAAAATATGATATAAAAAAGAATTACGTTAAAACCGAATTGTACTGAGAATATTAGATTTATGTGAAAGGTATGGGGGAAAGTTATTATTAAAACCTATATACGGCTCTGATGTTCGATGCTGATTGGCTGGCGCAAATTCACATTGCCAGGAAGTAGCTAGGCCCTAGTTTCACAGTGCCGGGAAGTTCTATTGTAATTTATTTGTGAGGAAAATCGATACTAAACATATACGAAAAAATCTCATTATAAATGTTTTTGAGGTCACTGATTTCGAATCTAAAGTTAGATTTTAAAAATTCAAAATGGCGTATCCAATATAGCGAACCTACAAATGCAATTCTTGGTCATTAAATTCAACACTGAAGTCAGATGTTGAAGACTCAAAATGGCGAATACAATATGGCGGTTCCAAGCTTGCATGAAGAAAAAGGAAGAGTTTTAGAAATCTGCATACATTCTTATGCAATGACAATTTTCTACAAATGTTGGTCCACCATATTTGATATTGGATCCGCCGTTTTGAATTCTTAAAATCTGACTTCGCATTTGAATATAGCGACCAAATTCATCCCACTTTATTGATTTTCTAAAAATGATAAATTTTGATTAATTTCGGTCCGCCATCTTTGTGACTGAAAAGGTTACATAGTACATTATGATACGTGTGACTTGAGTGGCCCATTATTTCACGACGTGTAGTTAGCGCCCGAGCGTAGCGAGGTTACGAGTATCGTAACGAGTATCGTATATAGTTTTATAACACTGCTTGCCTAAATCCGCTGTCACGTTTAGCCGTGCCTTCACGGATAGGCGTGACTTAAGTGCTCAATACAGCTCAACACGCGTTATCACAACTACACCACTAACAATCACAACAGAACACTCTAGCACCTCTTTAAAACCCTCCTCACAAGCAAAACCATCAACAACAAAACCACTAACAAAGCCCAGTACAACTCACCGGCAGCGGGTTGCGCGAGCGCCGGCATGAACGCCTGCTGTTGCTGCTGTGCCTGCTGCTGGGCATTACTCGGCGCCGCGGCTTGCTGCTGCTGCTGCTGCTGCTGCTGCTGCTGCTGTTGCTGCTGCTGCTGTCCAGCCGAGGGCGCATGATGCTGTATCGTCTGGTTCATCTCGCCGTCGACGTCCATGCCCGTGCCCACACCGGCGGCGGCTGCCGCGGCGGCCGCGGCCACGTTGCCACCGCCGCCGACGCTGTACTCGTCCTTGACGAGCCGGCCCCCGGGTCCCACGCCGACGCCCGACTGCAGTGTCAGGCCCGACAGGTCTGTAAAGAACGGGTCTGCGTGGGGGCGCGAGGCGGGATTTTTTTGGAATATATATTTAGACACCAAGGCGTACGCAACATTGATTTTCAAAGTAAGAAGAAGAGAGAAGGAGAGAGAGAGTTGAAGCGCTAGGGGGTGGGTGAGATTCTGAGATTCTGAGGGTGGGATTTTTCGAGGGGTTTTACGTGATTATACCAACCGGTTTCCTACCTTACCATATCTTTTTTTCGCTGTAATAAATAAATATTTAGGGAAAGAATGCCTTTCGTGAGTCCTCCGTATTTACCTGTATCAGGAACCTTCGGTTAAATTTTAAGGGGCTGTCGGTGCCAGTATGCTGTTGCGTACTTACCCACATTTTTGTATTTTATATTAATCTTGTTCAGTTTGTAGTTAATTATCTCAGTCATCCGGTATTTCTTAAGGTATTATATAAACACCGAATGACCGAGATCATTAATGAAAACAAAAAGTTGAATTGAAATAATGCTAAATACGATGTAGGAATCTACATTTGGCTCCGACATCCCCTTAAGAGGTTTCATTATTAACTATAAAGGGAAAGAGAGTGTTGAAAAATATGGAAGTATAGTTAAGATTTTTAACGCATATTTGTTCTACGGTTAATAATGAAACTTCTTGAAAATTTATTTGAAAGTTCCAAGTACGAATACGGAGGGTATAGAACGTCATTTTTCGAAATAGAATACGTTTATTAAAAAAAATATATATAATAATGAGTAGCTGGTAAGGTAGGAATCGGGTCGGTATTTTAGTTCTCTTAATGGAGGGACTTACTTTAGGACCCTAAAAAATTAAGGGATTCTCAAGGACTTTTTTATGGACAACGAATGAAGCTGATCTTTTTGAAACTGTAAGGGTATTTTTATGTACAAAAGAAATTTGTATTCTTTTGAAAAGCGACGTATTCCTCGTACCGGCCCAGGATTGAAATAAAGGAATGCTGAATTCAGATAGCTCATCCGTGATTTGTCAACACAAAAATCACAACTATACAAATTCGTCTTTCCGTCACATAAAACTTGAGTTATGATACTTATACAGTATCATATCAACTTATTTGTAAATAAGAAAATTGAAATATTTCGCAGAAATTGGGCTTCAGAGAACTATTAGGAATAAATAAAGCTGTATTTAAGAAAAGAGATTTATTAAAATCGTTCAAACTTAAAACTCGCTTTAACAAAATAAACGTAAAAATTCATTTTAATGGTAATATTCTCATTTTGTAGGCTTTAAAGAATTAAATTATACTGGCCAATTTAATGATTAAATTGTTTTAACTGTAATCCGTGATAATTAAAATAAAAATATAAAATATTAATGTAAAAGCGCATACGTCCTTTGGAAAAGAAAATTCGTATACATTGCCCGTGCTTAAAGTGTTAACTAAGTATTGATTTATAATTTGCAAAAAATGCATTTGTTGAGATTAGGAAGTACACTCGACGGACAAAATAACTTTAAATATAGCGGGGAACTTTCGGTCGTTTTGCTACGCGTAAACTGGGACTTTGAAAAGTTATGTATTAGGAGGTGCATACATCTGTCATAATACCAGTTAACACATAGCGAAAACTACCTACCACATTCAAAGTTATTTTGTCCGTCGAGTATGCATTGTACCGAAAAATCCATTTTCATCATTATTTTTCAATATTAAAGTTATTTTGTATTTATTGTTAAAATGTATACATACATTTAAAGTTTTGGAAAGACCAGCCTTATTCTTTATTTATATAAAATACCCAAAAATCACCCTTTTGCAGTATTCTAAAGTAAGTTTCCTCTTGAAAGCGATTTTAGTGTTAATTCGAACAAAATTTTTATTTCTTTATCTGAAAGTTAAAATAAATTTTCCACGCAGGTGCGTATTTTTATTCATAACAATTTTTAAAGCCGATTTGGATTATTGATGATCGCTAGAATGTACACTTTGTTTTTCCTTAAATTCCCTTCTGCAGAAATATATGTATTATTCAAATTAACAAAGTAAAATAGCAGTGACTGCTTCCTCAATGTGTCTACTGTTAAAATCCACTTTTCGAAGTTGTACAGTTTAATTATCTTGCATATTTAATCAATGACTCGTAATCTTTATTGTATAAACTAATATTGAATTAAAATTCTGCGCCACAAGGAGGCGAATATACGAAAATCAAATCACGTCAATTTTTAAATTTATTAATTTAAATCTGCATTCTACAAAACTTGTGCAATTAAGAAAATTAAAGAAAAAATCAGAATCTCACCTCATAAGAATGCCGATATTAAGAACGATTTTTGTTTTAGACATTCGTATTTATGAATAAAATCACTGATTTAATAAAAATTGTCAAAAAATTATAAGTAAATCAGATAGTTCTACTGATTGTATGAAATAGGAGAAGGTCAGTGAAACTAAAATCGTTGTTTATATTTGATATCCTTTGGAAGGGGTATGTAAGTTGTTGCACTATTTATTCAGGTGTGATTACAAAGAACTGATTAATGTAAATATATTGTTTCAGTAAATATTTAAATTTACTTGCATTCTGTAATGTCTTGTAGTAATAATTACGTATAATATTAAAAACAAATTATTTAATGATATATATAATCTGTTGTTTATAATATAATTAGATAAACAGTGAATTAATATATTTATTTATAACTTGCATTACCCCTAAAAATCCAATCTTAAAGTTCTTCAGTAAGCTCAATTTTGTGTGTACAGGAGGAAGCTTAATATGTTAATTAATATATTACTTTGAAATGAGTGTCTTTCATTGCTCAATTATTATCATCACTTTTATCATCTGTATAAATTATTATTTATTTTTAAACAAAACATTATTAATATAAATTATATGCTGTCTCATAATTATTTTGGATAAAAAGACTTCAAAACTGGATTATCGGTAGATCAATATTTCAGGGTTGTTACTATACTTTTTTAAATTATAATTTTATTTATTATTCTTCCAATTTGAAGCGAATTTGGTCCATTCTAGAATAACGTTATCAAATTATCTCATTTTTGTGCAATTACTCTATTAAATTCAATAAAATTTCGACATGATGTATTATTAAAAATTAATGTACTTATACTATGCAACTTTTTTAAGGTTTGTTTTTGTAAATAGTCAAGTGATAACTTTAGGACATATTCAAAAAGTACTTACTTGTAAAAAAAATATCATTTTTTTAAATGAGAATTAGTAAAGATGCACGATTTTTCATCTCATTAAATTATCAACCCTGAATGATCAATTATTTCAGCAAATTACCGCTTAGAGCAAAACAAGCAATAGTGTATTCAACCTCTTCATGTCTAACAATGACTTTATTAATTCATTCTTAATAACGAAGATTTTAATTTTGTTTTATATTTTCGACTTTAAAATTATATAGACAACAGTGGCTTATTAAGGGATCAAGCTAGGGTTAAATGTTGAAAATGAATGTAAATGTTTGAGGCCTCACTATAGAATTATTCCTTTGAAGCTAAGGACTCAAAAATATTTCTAAGCAAAGTATTACAATTTGTAAACATTAATAATTTTATTTAGTTAGCTCACTATTATCTTAATTATTATAATAGTAAAGTCATAGTTTTTAAATATATTTTGCTTACAAATTTTTTTAAATGGATACTTTCGAAAGTAAAATTGCAATGAAGCCTTATACATTTATGTTCATTCTTAATATTTAGCCTAGGTTTGCCCCCATTAGTATACACTTATCGTGCAAAAGTGAAGTAATCATTTTCTAAGGGGGTGCGCAACCTTGATCTGATTTCTACATTGCCAGATGTTCACTTTTATTAATTTATGATTTTCTGTAATAAACAAATAATTAAAAAAAAACGCTATTTTATGCCCTCCGAATTAACACCAGGAATTTTTAGTTAAAGTTATAAGATTTCATTATAAACTGTAGGAGAAAAATGAAATCTCTTTTCGGAAAATCTCAGGTTCGGAAAACAAAAGTTTGCATAGGCTTTGAGGCATTTTCTGGCATCTAAAAATTAAGTGTATCACCCTTAGTTTGTTCCAATAGGCCCTTATTTTCGAAATATAAGCCAATATATATTTCAAGTGTGAATTCTTTTAGCGAAAAATGGATGAATAAATTGATTAGTGATACAACTTTTGGAAAAAATAAATGGATGCAGTAAGAACTTTCATTTAAGCTTTGTTATGTGTAGTCCGTTATTCTGGCGCCAGAGTTCGCACCGTTCCGAAATGTCTCAAGCCAACTTGCGCTACTCCTAGAGTAAGGAAACGTTCCGAGTTGTTTATAAGATTTAAAGTGTCATGGCCGTAGCAAAGCAGTTTCGATTATTTCTTCTTTCTTAAATAAACATACACAACGGATGGATTTTAAAACGAATTATAACTATCAATTATACTAAAATAGTGGTTGGAAACGTTTTTTTAAAGTATAGTTTAGTATTTATAAATCTAATATATTTTTTAATCATTTATTAAACTTTAAAAAGTGTCATTTTAAATTATTTTCATTGCAGATTCTGAAACTGTAAAACATGTAGAATACTTTTACATAATTAGTTTTTAAATTCATCCGTTTTATCTGCTTATTAACGAAGAAGAAAGTGTCACCAAAGAAAAGGTCTATCTCCTTTGGTGTCGTTACGGCTTTGCTTCGGCCATGACACTTTAAATCCCAATACAAAGGGCCAGGCGCAACACCACGGTGCCGTGAACGTGCGCTCTAACAGCTGATTGAAAAGATAGGTTATACTGATTGTGCATGACACGCACAACTCGCAGAATGCCTACTATGAATGCAAACAATTTAAAAATACTTTCTAACACTGTGATACCATTCTTTCCACAAAAAACGCGATTGCATACAGAACCGTTTCGGAGCGTTCTGCAACCCAGCAGTTATGTTTCGGAACGGGTACAGGCGCATTCTGTTTTCATCTAGTTATTAACAATCGCAAATGGCAACTACAAATGCAGGAAAAATCAAGGAATTTAAAAGAATTAAATTTTCTCGAACATTCATGCATTTTCAGTCACCATCTTCAATTGTTAATAACTTTGGATCAGATTAATATTTTTATACGAAATTGAGCCTAAATTCAAGATCTTTTTGTCTACATTTATCATCTTTTGAACCAACTTTTTAGCGTAAGAACTTGCAGAGCTATGATCAAAAGTAGATGTACCATTTTTCATTAAAATAATACACAACTCAGATCAATTGGCTTATATCTCGACAATAAGGATCCGTTGGAACAAACTAAGGGTGATACCAAATTTCGTTTTCCAATCCTATGACACTCCTGGTAAGAACAAATTATAAAATTGAAAAGCGGACAAAGTAGGACTTGAAACACTATTCCACAACCCAAAAAGTCGCACATGAAAGGGTCTCCACACAGCTTTAGAGCAACAATTTAGCCAAAGCTCCACCGAGACGCTTATCGTCTCTACGCTTGCTTTACATTCTGCGACAGAAGCGAGAAAGCGCTGTTCGAAAGAGTATTCGCCCTGTTAAGTCACCCGTAGCGCCAACCCAAAATCGACTTACTCTATGAGGATGGCGATCTAACAAACTTTTGCCAGATGGCAGCACGGTGAAATAAGACTCCAGCCAATGAGAAACGGCGATCCCTACGCTCTGGTTGGTTGGAGTTTTATCTCACTCGCTCCATCTTATACTAGCCAGAGGTTGGCGCTCGCTATCCTCATTGGTGGAAGCCGTATACCGAATACATGGGAGAATGACAATTATATTTTTTAACTAAAAATTTAAGTGGCTTAGGGAAATTTTCCGAATTATTATGATAATCGCAGTTAAGAGAGTGTTTAAAATAAATAAAATCAATAGCAAACACTAATGTTAAACCGATAATTATAACATTTGGCCTATCTCCTTCAATGTATTTACCACAAAAAGACTAGGTACTTAACAAGGCGAACAGAGAAAAGCGCGACACAGACGATGATCGACAAGAAAACAAAAAAAGGGAAAACCAGACGTATGAGGGGGTGGACTCCTCACCTATTCCCGGCGACACAACCCGCTCGTAGTGATAGGGATTGACGCAGACCGAGTCGCACTTGAGATCGAACGCGAACTGGCAGTACTTGACGTGCTTGAGCTCGTTCTTGTGCAGGTCCGGCCACCTCCAGATCCGCGCGTATATGACGTGGGGAAAGCCCTTGCGACCGGCCACCTGTAGCCTGCCGTCCAACGTCCTCTGTATCGTCACGCATTTGCTCGGGTGCGCGCCGTTAGTCGTGATCGCCGTGATCAGGCTGTCCAGCTCGTCACGCTTCTCCTGCGAGTAAACAGAAGAGCAGGAATGGTGCAGTTTTGTTAATTAAATTCGTTTTTGTTGGAGAGTGATGGGCGATATTGCCGTTTTTATGCAGTTGTGCAACCTAGGGTAGCGCGTCCATTGCAATTCTGCTACAATTCTACTGCAATTTTCTTGAAATTCAAAAGGAACAGCAGGAGACCATGCATTATTTTCAAGTCAAGTTCCGACATTGTAAAATAGAAAATTGATTTATAATCCTGATATTCTCAGGTAGCGGACCAATCGCGATTCTGCTGCAATTTTTCTGAAAATCAAGAATATTGCAACAGACCTGCATGCGTGGCCTGCTTCTGCATTTTACTATGATTCCTAATATGAGTAGTACTCATCTCTGGTGATTCTGGCCGGTTGTTGCTTGCGTCAGGTGATTTGCAGTAGAATCACGGCAGATAAAGTATAGACACGAATAATTCATATATTATGCTCTGTGCACGTGCAGCAGAATCGCAGCAAAATTGCGGAAGAAACTCGGGGCAGCCAGTTTGCGTCAGAACTGCGCCACATTTGCGACAGCTTGAATGCCGACAATTTGGTTGACATAAAGCATGTGTACGTGTTCCGGAATTTCAACAGAATTATTGTAAAAAACTTGCGGGAGGTACTTTGTAACAGAATTACGTCAGAATTGTGACATATATGTGCATCAGAATTACAAGAAAGACTTGCAATCCCAATTTTTCTAATTGCGAATCTGCAAATTAGCTATCGCAATTTCACTGAGCACAGATGTGAATGTTCAAACCCTTTGTCTGTACTTCACTATATTTTCTTTCAGGTACTTCAAGTTTCTTCTTCAGTATTAAGACACTGGATATGTTAATCTCAATAATAATAATTACTTTAAAGAATTTTAGCCATTAAGGGGAAGTGAAAAACTACTTTTCAAAACCGTTTTCTGAATTCAGATATTAACAGAATCTCTTGAAAATTTATCTAGATAATGTTTATACAAATACACAGGGTATAGTAAACTGTTTCTATTTTTTAAATCGATTTTACAGGGATCTGTATTATCGACTTCACTATTTTAAACAATTATTCATAATTAAACAAACTTTTCTGAGAAAAAAAAAAAAAAAAAAAACGGCTTACCATGTCTTCCGAATTTGTATAAACATTATCTAAGCAGTTACATTTTAAAAACATTTTGTTATTATCTGGATTCAGAAAATGGTTTTGAATTTTTCACGTCCTTTTAATTAAAATCTGTAGGAGACCAAAAATTTTAATTCACACTCTAAAAGAATAAGGCTTGGAATAAGGTTAATTAAAAAAGAGATAAAACACTAGAGAATTCTATATTAATGCTGAGCATAAAAAAATCACAAATTATTCATAGAAAACAAAAATATATGCTCCAAATAGGAGGACAATAATTAAGATTAAAAGGTTCATGAATAATGTGATCGCATACCTTCAGTTTTTTCACCAGAGATTCAATAGCTCGTTTGCTGAAGCCTTCACTCTCTCCTCCCTGCCGATGGCACATCAGAGAGTGAACTATGCTCAAACAAGCATCGGCACTTGTTGGAGCACTGGGAGTCATCCCAGTCATCTCCCTCACTGTAAAATCAATAATTAATATTTAAATAAATGGAACTTATTTACATAGCTGAAATTTAAAATCTAAAAGTAAACACTGTTTATTATTAAAATATTTGTAATATGCATGTACATCTGCATTTGTCTCAATAAAATAATCCATCAAAAGTTTTATTAAATTTGAAATTGAAGACCAATCTAAAAATAATTGTATATTATTTTTTATGTAAACAAAAACTTTATTTTAGAGAAATCTTTATTTTTTAAAATTAGTAACATACAGCAAGCTTTGAAATATTAGATGCTTGATTAAAAAAAATAATTACAAATTTCTAAAATTTGAATTACAAAAAAATTAAAATTACAAAATTAATAGACCAATTACACAATACTATATAAGATATCAAGTAAAAAATATTTGAAAAATAATTATTATTTAAAAAAATATTACATTTGTAAAACGTAAATTCAATGATAGAAAATAGTTTGCACTTCCTTGATATTGAATAATCAATGGAAATACTACGAATGCGAACTACTACCTTGTTCTAACCTCGATTGAATCTTGTCGATAAGAAACATATGTTACTTTTTGCTTGAAAACTTCAATTTTACTATCACTTTCCAAATCAAACTGCACAGCCATTATGACAAAAATTCAGAATCTAACTTCAATATACTAATCATTACTTAATAGTTTTTTCCAAGCATATGAGCAAAGTAACGTTTCACCTATAAAAGTAACAAAATTAAAGCTACACTATTTAGTTGTCCATTCTTGGGAAATAAACATAATAAACTGTCATTTTTAAACAAATCCATACTTAGAGCAACACAATATTTCACCATGTACATGTAAACAATATGATTATTCACCCTTAAAAGAATATTTACACTACAATGCACTTATAATACCCTACATAAAGATGTAAACAACTTTTGCTCCAAAATTTATTTCATCAATTACATGTAAACATAGCAATCCTTCACTTTCAAAATAATATTTATTCTACAAGAGGCTGTACATACATTAATAATATCTTATTTTAACTATCAATATTAAATAACCCACATATGATAATTATAAAGCTACACTGAATAAGTTTTGTTTACATAAATATTCATTTCATTATATAAACAAAAGTTTTATATACTCATTAACTCGACATTGAACACATTACACTGCAGATGTACACTTTTTGCTCCAAACTTTACACAAATTATATCTAAAGGCAACAATCTTTCAGTCTGAAAACATCATTTTCATTATAAAACTATTATCGTCTTACCGATCCAGCTTCCAAATAAAGTAAACTTCTGCTCCAAAAGCTTCATTTGTTTATCAATTCAAAATCAAACATCAAATACAAACTCTGTAAACTAGCATTATCAAAATCTTGCATCAGAATGAAATCCTAATCCATTCCTCAATCAAAGCAACAACAAAAAACATTTAAAACATAATCAAGAACATTCAATTTTCAAAAAGAAGGTATATGATAGGATAGTGTGGCTTCCTGACAGCTGTAAATGCAGATTTTGCAGTTATTTGACAGGCAAAATAATATCTACCTTATGAAAGTATAATTATTGCGATCTACTGAACCATTTTGTGGATGTAAATACCTTTTGCTCCAATATGCCATTTACCAAGCATAGCTAAATATAGCAATCGTTTACTCTCAAAACATAATTTTCCCTATAAAACTATAATCATTCCGATCTACAGGACCATCCCGTGCAAGTACACACCTTTAACTCTGTTGGCACTTCATGCTCCAAGTCTATAATCAAAACTTATAAAGATGGACACCCTCGACAACAACAAATAGCTAATTCCAGAAAATTCAATCTATAAATAGAAGGTATTGAAGAGGATAGTGTGGGGTCTTGACAGCTGTAAATGATACTATAATCGCTGCGATCCACTGGACCACTTTTTGGATGTAAATTCATCAATTGTAGTTAAACGCAGCTATTTTTCACTTTCGAAACATTGTTTTCTCTATAAAACTACAATCGCTATTATCCGCTGGACCATCCTGCATAACAAAACACCTTTATCTCTGCTACTACCTTACGCACCAAAAACTCTATTGCTCAACGCCAAACTCATGAACCTCGAATCGAAGCCTTGCACCCTGATAAAAAAACTCAATCCTTCATCAACATCGGAAAATACAGTGTCCAAAAAGAAAGTGTAGAACAGGAACGTTTATCCTACGAAACCATAACCATTGCGATCCATTGAACCATTCTGTGGATGTAAACACCTTTCGTTCCGAAATGTCATTCACCAACCGTATCCAAACGCAGCGATCTTTCGTTCTCGAAACATCATTTTCCCTACAAAACAACAATCATTTTAATCTCCCGTATCATCCAACGCAACCAAAACCCTTTATCTTCGCTACTACCTCGTACTTCAAAAAACACCATCCCTCATCGCATTCAATCAAACCTTTGCCCAATCCGATCCACCATCAACGACAACAAAAACACAACCAAGAACCTCTCAACACCAAAGATCCACAATACTTGATAACCAGAAGGTGGGGGGGGGGTTCTCCCTATCCTGACAGCTGTATCAACCACCCTGTCTCCCTCCCTCAAAACATTGCACCCTCCTCTCACCACGCACAACCCCAAAGAACCCCCTCCCCCCCCAAAACGCATCATCACACACAATCATCCAAGCAAAAGTCAAGCAATATCATATACTCACGCTCCGGGTTAGGCTGCATCGGGGGCGAGGGGTATAGGTGGGCTCCCCCGCCCGCGAGACCGACCATCTCGGTGAAAGCCGTGGCGACGGTCGTCGTCGTCGTCGTCGTCGTCCCTCGGTCTCAGCTGTTCTCCTACTCACAATCACTGGCGTTATCGGCGCGAGCGGCGACTTCTCCGCGCTTATTACACTCGCTCCTACTGCCGCTGCTAGGCCAAAGCTGACGAGGAGGCTGCTGCTGCTGCTGCAGCGCTCACAGCTACAGGAGTACAAGTAGTGGTGGTGGTGGTAGTGGTAGGAAGAAGCTGCAGCAGCGACGACGACTCCAGCGGTGGCGGTTCTGGTCTTGCCCTTGCGTCTGATGCCGAAACACTCGAGGCCCTTGTGCTCGACCATCTATAGCGGCGGGGACCTTCTGCAAGCGAGTCGCGCGGCCGATCTCACACGCTGCGCGGCGCCCGCCAGGGAGACCAGCGAACTTCCGATGATGGGAGAGAGAGAGAGAGAGAGAGTGAATGTCCCTTTTTAACTCCTCTCGCGGCTCTCGCTAGCTCGCTCTCGCGCTCACGGTTTTGTTGTTGCCATAATATGCGCCCTGATCTTGCGCACTCTCTCTCTCTCTGTGCTGCGACTCGGAGAGAGAGAGAGAGGGTGGGTGTGTAGTTCTGTCCTTGTCTCTTCCTCGCGCTCTCTCTCTCTCTCTGCGTGCGCGCTTTTTCTCTTTCGTTTCGCATGTGCACTGGCACATACAGGCACGCACGCACGCACGCGAGAATTGTGCGACGATGACTGTCTGTCTCGCTCGCGCGCGTTGCTGCAAGTTGTGCGGCGATCTCTTTCTTTAGAGGGGTTTCTCGGTAGTGTACTGAGATGCTACGCAAAAAACACGTATATAGAGGATCTGTATGTGTGCTCTTTCTCTCTCTCTCTCTCTTTCTTTATTTCTTTGGTTCTTGTGCGTGTGGAATCACGGATCTGGAATATATATGTGTATACGCCCCCACACGTAAACATTCACTGTGGACAATGTTGACGGTCTTCGGGATGGGCGACGTGACGGTCGCGCTCCCGTTCGTTCTCGTCACTCAGCCCTCGGAGCTGTTTATTTTTTGTCATGCTTTACGGTTGGAGTTGGAGTTGAATGATGCAGGAAAGTGCGCGTAGAAATACCTGTCGATACTTGTATGTAAATAATATTTATCATGAACGCGAGGGGGTGACACATCGGAGTCTCAGACCGATGCACTTTATAAATTCTCAATTGATTTACATTATAATATATTGTGCAAAAATATTACAATAATCTGTACGTTACGCAGATACTTCTTTTGTCGATTATCTCCGTAATAGTAGTGAGACTTTGTTTGCTTTCTTTTATAGGCTGTGGATCACGGGTCCTCTCTTTAGGGGATACCAAATTGCTATTATACCATTCAAGCGTAAGATGCCCACGACGGAGCATATAGCTGGTACATCACAACTGGGCGAAAAAAGTCAAAGGTACCTAAGTGAGATTCGAACCCAGAACCTTCCATGCAGAAGGCCGAGCTCTTATCTGCAAGAATAGAACCACCGCGACTCGTAATTTAATTTTGAAACCATCGAATAGGTAGAACTGATGATTAAGTTTGCGATCGAATCTGTTTGTTTACTATTTCGATGGATAACTAATAGATACCGGATTTACGGTATATTCCATCTTAAATCAGGCAAATAATATTACTGTAGTACCTTTGAGAATAGGGAAGAATACAAAATTTATTTTCTTAGCGGCACTTGTGCAGATCTTAAAGAACCCATAAGCCGACATGTATTGCTTTTTGAATTGTAAAAAAAGAACTACATTTCTGAAAGTTATAGCTTATTAAAGGTCCTTTGAGTGACGTCAGACCATTTTTAAAGTTTTACCTATATCTCCTTCAATTTTGAAGATATCGTAAAAATTCCAAAAGTTTACAAACACTTTATACCATGATCCACAAGAATATACTGTTAACTAAAAATCGGCATTCTTCCTTACTCAATGCTTATTAAATATTATATTAATTGTTCTTCATGATTGATTGATTGATTAATTTGATTTTTCCTTTTACCCGTTCAAGCGTTCCTAAAGGGGTAAACCCACCTGTGCGTGGGCTTATGTTCTGAACCCTTCCCATAATCCCAGTTAGGCAGTGATAAGCACATACGTCTGCATCAAGCACAAACCGGCAATAGAGCTATCACTCCCTGACTCACCGCTGTCAGTTCTTGAGGAGTCACGAATCCACGCGAAGACTCATCGACCCTCTTCGAGGATTGTAATTTTTTAAAATTGATTTATGGGCAGTTATACTTTTTTGACGGTTTCCTGAGTACGAATTCTATTGAAAAATCAAGTTGAATAAAATTCGAGTTCTCACTGGGATTCGAACCACGACCCCTAAATAAAGCAGTCATCTTGTTTGCGTAGGCAAGCGCCTTGCTCTGTACTGAACCAAGGGGGCTCTATTGTTCTTTATGTAAAACTAGTAAATTATCCCTCTGTCGCTGAGGCTTCCTCGGGAGAATATGCGTATAAATGTATTACTTATTGAAAAAATAGGATAGTTTTGGTAAGTATGTTTAATGTTATTATTATACTGTATTTTCGAAGAAGATACTATCTAATTATATTTTTGTTCATATTAATACAATAACTATTCTCGTATATTTCATTATATAAAATATACTTTTTTAGTATTATTCTATTTATATATTATACTTAAGTATCCGTCGGATACCTTTTTTGGATACTCAGTATCGGATCAAAGTATTTGTCGGATACTTTTTTCGGATACTTAGTATTCGACGAAAGTATATCCATCCCATATTTTTTTTCGGATACTTAGTATCCGACAGATACTTCTTTTTTCTCAATATTTACAGAAAACAGAAAAGTATCCGGAAATATTTTGCGGTCGAATACTTACCGAACTCTGAAAATAAGTATACCATTCATCGGTTTGAGCTAACAAGGAGAGTATCAGGTGTTTGGGTCACTGATCTTGCTGAAACTTTGTGATATATTTTTTTATATTTCAAGACTTTGTATGGTAAGAGCATCTAACATTGCCCCAAATATGAGATATAACTGTAAACATAGTAACATTAGTATTCCCTATATTATATACAATGTAAAAAAAATCATATATAGACATACTTCCAATGTTAATGTTTCTAACTGTATCTCATAACTGGTAAGACGTTAGACTTTCTTACCATGCAAAGTCCTCATTTTGATACTTTCCTTGTAAGTATTCATTATTCTCATTTATCGAACAAAGATATTCTGCTTTTTAAATGTATTTTATGTTATAAAGTGTAAGAAGCCAGCTTAAAACCGATAAGTTTGTGGACCTGAGCGTCAACAAACTGCTATATGGATTTTATATATTATCTTTCGGGAATCCTACAAACTAATCACAGATAATCCATTCTAGACCTTCCATCAAATACCGCGAAGCCACATTGTTATATATTCACGGATTATATAAAGTCATTACGTAAGACTCGACAACACCAAATCCGATTCAAATTTTCCCGCCACAGTGCGGCGCGGTAATCCATGACGACAAAATTGCCTCGTCAGATGACAATCCTAACCGCGATCGCATATTCACTACCACACAGGATTGGCAGGGCACACACGAAGCATCAAGAGGTGATAAGGACAAAGAGTGAGCAAGAGTGAAATATAATATTACTGTATAGTGTGTACATAGTCGCACAGGTCGCTGCTCCCTGAAGTTGGCCGCGCTTGACAACAGAGAAAACTTTATTTACTCTCGCGCGCTGCACATGGCTCATGAACTGTCATCACAAGAAAGTTGTTGATTATTTTTCATTCCTTGTGAAGCGGAAGTTTGATTTTAATCAGGCTCAAATTATGCATTATTTTAATGAAAAATGGTACCTCTACTTTTAATTATAAGTTATACAAGAAAAATTATTAAAAAGAATACCAGAGCTTATAGTCACCAAAAATTCATGAAAATTCAAGACTTGTTTAATGTGTGGTTATAAGAATTTTTAGAATTTTTAGGTTCTAACTTTATTTTCAGGTTCAGTTTCCAGTAAACACCTGGAGCCTGATCAAAATCCGAGTTCCGCATAGTTGATGTTCTTACCCAGTTACTGATCAGAACTCAATAATTCTCGGTTACTTTTTACGGTTCCTGTGTGCTGACCATTTTTCGACCTTTCTGTACAATAAAAGACCCAGTTACTAATTAGGACCCCATTCCTGGTAATTTTGTTAGTTTATTGTTACCTCAAACTAATTCTTATGATAAAAATTTGTTCAAGACCTATAAATAATTATTGACAGGACCTGATTTTCTATCACTTTTTTTATCATAAAAATCTCGAATCCAAAATTGTAAGAAATAGTAATAATTATATGTACAACTGAAAATTCAGATACAAATTACGAAAGTGTCAATAAGATACTTTTTTGCGAGAATGAGATTTCTCCAAAACTGGGTGTCAGCTGTCATCCCCTTAAATGGTCAACATTTAGCTGATTAGAAACTGAGTATTAAAGGGTGCATAATATTTTACCCTATTATAATATGCTTCATTGCTCATTCTCTCTGGTTCTTTTCCTTAAATTCTATCTTTGTATCTTAAATATATATCAAGCTTCATTCTCTTTTTATATCTCTAATAAAGAATGATACGAGAGAGTGAGAGAGAAACAAAGGTTTTTCCCAGACTCTTTTTTCTTTCTGTGATTCTGCATGCTCGCTCTATGTAATTCTATTTTTGTGCACACCCGAAAGTCATTCTATCTCTCTCGCCTTTCGTTTGGCGATCCTTGCGCATTATACGCGAGGGAAGGAAAAGAACATCGTCGTGTCATCCCTTAGGAACGCGAGAAGGGGGAAGAAGATTCTACGGGCGAATTTTCTTATATTATACGCGGGGGAACACGAGTACAGTCATTGATTTTGGAGAGGAGGCTGAGTAATAGGACAGCTACAGCTGACTCAAAAGGATGCCGTGTCATTTTGTCGTGCACGTGAAGCTATTTATAATTTCATTGTATGTATATATTTGAAGAATGAATGTCATACATTGCAGTTGATTATTTTCTTTTACAAAAATAGTTCTAATGGTTATTTAATTCTATTTTTTAGGGACTTCGTTATTTTATATGAATTACGTATATAAATAACGCCAATATGAATTCTGGATTACATATATATATATATATATATATATAGGACCTTCCTTTTTTTTAAATAGCAATGGAATTAATGGAGTCTGCAGGTTAGTCATATATAGTTTAGATCAGATAAATTGGAAACCCGAGTAAAAGTTCATGCGATCCACACATGTATGTATATCGACATATATGTCGACCATGCGGCGGTGATATTATAATACTTGTTTATAATGTTTATATAATACTATTTTTGAATTTTCTTATTTTAAACTTTGTAAAGAAAAATTAAATACATCCTTTATTATAAAAAGAGTGTTTTGAAAAAGAAACTTAATATTTTATGTATAAAAGTCATGAAATGTAGTTGGGTTATAAAAATTATACCAGTTGAGAGAAACATTTTTTAACCAGTGTTTTATTGCAGAATAATAAATAATATATTTTTAGATATATAGTTATACTGATTATATATAATATTACTTAATACTAAAATAGTGAGAGATATTAGTGTGACACTAATTAAAGGCCTTGAAAGTTGACTATAGAGTTATTAAAAGACCAAATAAAATCAATGCCTGCATCTTTAAATACTAGCATTTTACCTTAGACCAGGAACTGCGTTTAATATTTCATATTTTCATACTTGAGAAAAACTGTTATTTCTTCTAACAATATTAAAAATATTAGAAATTGCTTAAAAGTAGTATTTTTAATATTTAAGGACGTTCACCGGTTCACCGTAAGGTTAGAAAGTTAATTTTCGAAAAAATCATTATTAAATGGCAATATTTATATTAAAAACCCTTCAGTTTATAATGTAAAGTACTAATATATATTAGTAAAGAATATAAGATGTATGAAAATGCACGAAAAACCGAAGTACGGCATTAACTTTTGCATATGCTGTACCACAATATAGATATACTAATAACATTGGAGCACAACTTTAGATAGCTATATCTTTAAAAAAAAGTACCGCTTGTTATGCCCAGTTTTTGATGTATTACTTCTATGCTTGTTTTACATTATATACTAGTTTTTCAAAATGATGTAAAGAAAACCTTATTTACAATAAATAAAAATGTCCGTTTTGTGAGAGCTCAATGATAGGGCTCCCATGTTAATAACTGAAACTTTGAAGCTAAATTTCTCAATTTTAGATACCGCAATGGGGGTTGAAATTTCAACCACGTATTAAACACACCTAAATTAACATATGATAAAAGTTTCAAGAGAGTTTCAATTATCCGGTGAACGTCCTTAAGAATTAAACAAGTATTAGTTACAGTGCGCGTATGGTGAGACGTGTTACATAACTAAATGATAATTAAGAATTCATCATTTGATATAGAGATACTATAATAAATTATTTTATACCCGACTGAACCGTAATGGCCACTTTATTGACCTCAAAAGTGGGACAAAAGTAGCATACGATTCCCGCAAATCTACTTTTTCCCGCAAATTTACTTTTTTTCCGCAAATCCATTTGTTTTTTAATTGTTTTTCTCTATATTAATAATATACATTTTCAATGAATTCTAATTCTTACCGGAGGTTCCTCTGTTTAAGTCAATAAAGTGGCCACAGTTAAGTCGGGAATAAAGTTCTATATGAAACACGGGAATAAAGTCGAGTATTCCCTTGTTACACAATGTACTATTAAGTATGCCTTTATCGTTTTAATAATATCCCTGGCGTAAAACAGTATATCATAATAGAGAACTTGCATGAAAATACCCATTAGGGTCGTCAGATAGAATATCGAAAATTAATCGACACGTATTTTTTCATTTTTCAATTAAATGATTACCAACAAAGATAGAGCAAGTTGAAATGTCGCGCGTGACGTCGCACCATTTCTGACTATATAGATATGCTACAATGAGGATATAAACAGATGCGGTGACGTCACGCGACATTTCAATCTGCTATATCTTTATTTATAATCATTTAATTGAAAAAAGATACGTGTCGATTATTTTTTCATGCAAGTTCCCTATTCTGCAGAATTTCTCACTGAAATATAAGTGCTGACTTCTGTTCAATTTTACAACTAATTATAATTTATTCTACCGAATTCTGGAAGATTTTGAGAAATTATGTAATATTCTTACAAATACTTCGTTCTTAGCAATTTTGTTAGAATTTAACAGATTTTTCAGGTCAGAATTTATCATTCTGACATATAACGTAGAATTCTGATAAATAATTTTTACCATAGATATAAGAGATTTCTTAACATTATGCTAATGTCTCTTAATTTATTGTACAAACATTCATAATAGGTATATGCCGTCCACAGCGTAAAACACCGTAAGTCCAATTTTAATGAAATTGAGATATAGCGAAATTGTGTTATTTATTAATAGTTAATTACTTAAGTAAATAAATTAAGTTTTTTTTTAAATAATCGTTATAACTCGCAATAAGAAAGATTTCTTTTACGTACCAATCATACACACCCCTATTTAAGAGAGATAATATGACATACGTTATTTCGCAAGTCAGCAATCGACTTACGGTATTTTCAAAAAGGAAACTAAAATTGAATATGCGTTACTAAGCCGTATTTGATATGCTGCTTTACTTTTTAAAAACCACGTATGTCTTGGCGAAAATCAACAGACGTGGTTTTTACAAAGTATTCCGACTTTTCGATATTTTCACGCGCGAAAAAAGAGACGTAAGTCGGGACTTACGCGGGTGTTTATGCGAAGCAACTGCCGACTTACGGCATTTTTAAAAAGGAAACTACATAGATGTTTATCAGCTAAGAACAAGGACTTATTGTTTTACTCCTTAATAAGATATTATAATGAAATTTAAAGACTACCAAAAGATTAGGCAGGAATCACTTAGATAAATGCAATTTTTTTTTCATTTTTAAAAACATTTGATTTACGGTATTTTATACTGTGGTCGGCAGTAATTTTATATCCTTCATTTTTTAATAAAAACTGTGTTCTAAAGGTTGAAAAACCTTTAACATGAAACTTTATATTCCAATTGTTACTACTGCAGATTAAGTAGAAACATAACGCTATAGTCAGGTGCAGCACACGATGCTATGATTCGTATTATTTACACAAATTTATTTTTCAAATGCATAAAAACTTAAAAATACGAAAATACGTAAACAAATTCATAAAATATGCTAGAAATATTACTTAAAATTTTAAATCGATCAACTTTAATAATGTATAGTATGCATAATTGAAGCAGCCTCCTACGTAAAAATAATGATTAGCAAAAAAAAATGTTAACGCTAAACTAATGAACAAAAAAATGAAAATTTAATATTATCATTTCATATCTTCCAGCTTCTACTAGGTGTTATTTATTGTCGAAATAAACTCACACATATTTCTATGCATCTCTAAGGCATGCAGCTTCATATTTTTAATATTTGTATAAATCCCGGTCTGTAATATTGATTTTTCATTATACAGTATATCTCATTTTGATGTAAAAATGTTTTATACAAAAATTGCAGGGTTCAGAGAGAAACGTCTGATAATTACGTGGCTCATGACTAATATAGTCGTGAAAGGAGCATGCCCATGGATGATCATGCAGTCTCAGGTAGCGGACATATAAAAATGATATAAGCATGAAGAATCCATTAAATCTTAAGCATTCAAGTCTGTATAAAATGGAAAACATGAAAAAGATGAATTTTTAAATTTTTTAGTACTTAATGTCTGATAAAACCTTGATTTTTTCACTTATTTTATGCATTTGATTTTTTTTAATCCTTTAATAAGGCTGGCATAAGAATAGTGCGTCGAGTGTATGTTCCCTTACTCATTATGCATCCTACTTTGGCATTTAAATTTAAAATTTCTAAATTGAAACCCCTAATTTTTACATCACAAATGGATAGTACATACATCAAATTTTGCGTTCGAATATGTGGACATGTCATTGGGTCCAATTAAGGTGATGCTAAACCCCCCTATTGTCGTCAAATACGGGGAATCATTATTTTCTTTCAATTTTCAATTTTGATAAAATATCTCTCTGAAGAGTTGTTGTTTTCTATAGGGACAATAACGTTTCATAGAGATATTTACTCGAAATTGAAAATAAAATGAGAAAAGTGGATCCTCGTATTTGTCGGTGACCGGTGGCTTTAGCATCACCTTAACCGCATGATTGGTCACTTTAAGGACAGCTCGGCCAATATCTCTCGAGGAATACTTATATTCTTTACTTTGACAGTCGACTGAATATCAAGTAGGATTTGTGTTTTAAAGGGGTCCAAAAATCAACTAAAATTTTTAATTTCTCGCGTTGATTTTTACCGTCAAAGAAGTGAATAACTATTTATTTATTTATTTATGATTATAAGAATACTTATATTTAGATAAAACCAAAGCTCGCTTGCCCTTCATTGACTAGAAATAGACCTATGTGCGAAGTTTCAGACCTCAAAAGCAACGCCATCATAAAAAATTGTTGGAATAAAAATTTGTCAACATTTCATTCCAACAATTTTTTAGTGGTTGTTGAGGTCTGAATTTTCGTACATAGGTCTATTTCTACTCAAAGGACATGCGAGTTTGGGTTTGCGGACGGTATTATGGGGCAAGAAATACATTTTACTAATTGAGTAAAAAATGTATTTTATCTAAAACCATATTGTGATAGATCACATGTCACTTTCTTTGTGAATTAACTGTAGACATTTTTCAGTTATTTCGGAAAAAAAAGAAATAGGTACAGTGTTTTGAAATCATTGTGACGTCACGATATTAACGTCGGTATCCTTTGATATTGTATTACGGTGACGTCATACAAAGAAACTTTGAAACGCTATAATTTGTGTGAATCTTAATAATGATAAAAAATGTAAGTTCATTCATGAATTGGCTTAGGTTTTCTACCTATTTATCAAATGCCGATCAAAAAAATTTTAAATTCCTTTACCCAATTTAGATAATATTGCAGGAGGACAAAGAATTATCGCGGTATCGAGGTTTTGGTAGCAGATAAAAGTTTAAATATCATGTAGGGGAGACTGTTCTACGTGGTAAATATTAATTTCCTGCATTCATACCATAACTAATATAATGAAAAGTAATATCCCCAAATCTGGAGAAATTTGGTCAACAGGATCACTTCGAATCCCGTGGTCAGTGGATTACGAGCTTAATAACTATGGTGATTTTATATGACGTGCTGGTTCAAGATTTTAATTTTTTTTTATACAGTCAAGTTAAATACCAAGTATTTTTAGTAAAAAAAATTCAGAATGATTGCTTTTGAAAGAAAGAATTTTTATGGACTCATACAAACAAGTTTTGTTTTGGGTTCAAAGGTGCCCCTTTAACAGCCCTATAATATGCAACAAATTACCGTATCTAAGAATACTTTCATCTAACAGTGTAAGAGAGAAACGTCTGTATATTCCTCTTATTCCTTGATCGTCATTCTTTCAGCAAACCCAGGAACTTAAAAACACTCGTGCCCAAATTCAAATAACGCATCATCGCGGCGTAACTTCATTGTCCATCATCCCCTTACCAGCCGTCGATAAACCAAAAATCCCAGTCCCCACATCGGTATCCCAAAGACCCCCGCTACATTCTTACTTGTAAACCCATCTTGACGCTCCGAAATCCAATCGCAACCTCGCACACATAATACCTAATTTAATTCCAAAAACCCCGGCTACAGCGCAGCCAAAACCGACGCCCGACAGAAGTGGAGGCAGCGCGAAATTCAAATAATGTAATTTTTACCCAAAAAAAATATATCCAAAAAAATTTTTTTATACCCTGATAAATTATCTTAAATCACAAGTAAACAAGTTACAATGACAGAAATAATTATTTATATTTCTTTATCTATATTTTTTCAATTTTAAAAATCCATCATTGTAACATGATTTCTTTTAAAAATAGACTTATTGTCACTTAA
This sequence comes from Gastracanthus pulcherrimus, assembly GCA_949152435.1. Classification (NCBI taxonomy): domain Eukaryota; kingdom Metazoa; phylum Arthropoda; class Insecta; order Hymenoptera; family Pteromalidae; genus Gastracanthus; species Gastracanthus pulcherrimus. Next base: position 83,622,069 of record OX424572.1, on the reverse strand, counting down.
AAATAGTAAAATAAGATAGTTTAATGATGTACATAAAGTATGCATTCGATATAAAGTGGAAATAATTAGTTATTACCGTTATTAAAGTAATTATAAGAATAATGAGTTGATCACGCTTCAGCGCTACGTCGTTTGCCGACTCGGCAGGTAAAACAGCGTGGATGCTATAGTTTCCGTAAACTCAGGTAAGATCAGACGCCAAATGGTGGCACTCGCGATTTCTTTAAGGCTTTTCATTATGTACTCCGATGTTGATGAATTTTTTAATATCTGATAGAAGCTTTAATTCGCCTAATTGTTTATTTAATATCAAATATTTTTTTTTCGGATAAACAACTAAGCGTCCTTGTAAATTGCATTTATTTCTGTGTACACAGATAATTACAAAAAAATTAATTTTTTGATAAACTAATAAGTGTTTTTGAGTAAATTGAATTTATTTATGTCTAAACTGATAATTCAATAGAATGGGGGTTTCTGCAAAAGTATGTATATGAGTATGCACATAATTAGAAAACAATGTTTTTCATTGCCGTGATTTCGGACTGTATAGGATAAAGTATGTGCATAGTGCAAAAGTCTTTAAACGCGGGGTTCTGGTTTATATCATATTAAATACATATGCTTTGTAATCTAATATTTATCGATGAGTTGACTACATTTATTTCTGAATACACTGATAATATAGAAGACTACGAGATGCACTGCGGCGATTTTCAGTCTGCAATTAACGTAGATAGCTAAAGTGCAAAAGACTTTAATTGACGTAAATGTTTATTTTGGATTCAATTTTTTTTAAACATCTAAGTGTTTTACAGTAAAATTCATTTTTTTCAGAGTATGCATATGATTGGAAAACCATGTACTTCATTTAGGCGATTTTCGAACTACATCCAATGAAGTATGTACAAAGTGCAAAAGTCTTTAATCACGGGGTAATGGTTTATATAATATAATATAAATATTTTTTATAACTAATATGTGTCCATATTTAGACTTCATTTATTTCTGAATACGCTGATAATATACAAGTCTACGAGATGCCCCGTGCCGATTTTCAGTCTGCAATGAATGTACATAGTTAAAGTGCAAAAGTCTTTTATTCGCGTCATTGTTCACTAATATTAAATAATTGATTTTCGGATAAGTCGCTAAGTGTTTTCGATTGAAATGCATTTATTTCGGGGCGTGCTAATAATTTGAAAACAATACACTTCATTGCTGCAATTTTGCAACTGCATCGAATGAAGTATGTACAAACTGCAAAAGTCTTTAATCGCGGGGTAGTGGTGCAACTAATATTAAATAAATATTTATTTGAAAGTAATAAGTGTCTTTGAGTAAAATGCGAACTTTTCTGACTACGCTGATAAGTACAGGACTGTATGTACTCGTATTACCACTGCGATTCCCAGGCCGCATGGAATGTGCACAACTAAAGCGCAAAAGTCTTTAATTGGCGTAATTGTTTATTACGAAGTAAATTTTTTTTATTAATAACTCAGTGTAGTAGAGTAAAATGGATCTATAAATGCATTTATTTCGGGGCGTGCTAATAATTTAAAAACAATGCACTTCATTGCTGCAATTTTGCGACTGCTACGAATGAAGTATGCTCAAACTGCAAAAGTCTTTAATCGCGGGGTAGTGGTGCATATAATATTAAATAGTTATTTATTTGAAAGTAATAAATGTCTTTAAGTAAATGGCGATTTTTTCTGACTAAGCTGATAAGTACAGGACTGTATGTATTATGACAGCGATTCTCAGGCCGCATGGAATGTGCACAACGAAAGTGCAAAAGTCTTTAATTGGCGTAATTGTATATTTTGAATTATATTTTTCTTTTTTATAAATAACTCAATGTAGTTGAGTAAAATAGATCTCTTCTGAGTATGCATATGATTAGAAAACAGTATACTTCATTGATGCGATTTTCAGACTATATCGAATGAAGTATGTACAAACTGCAAAAGTCTTTAATCGCGGGGTAGTGGTGCATATAATATTAAATAAATATTTATTTGAAAATAATAAGTGTCTTTGAGTAAAATGCGAACTTTTCTAACTACGCTCATAAGTACAGGACTGTATGTATTATCATAGCGATTCTCAGGTGCGTGGAATGGGAATAACGAAAGTGCAAAAGTCTTTAATTGGCGTAATTGTTTATTACGAAGTAAATTTTTTTTATAAATTACTCACTGGAGTAGAGTAAAATTGATCTATAAATGCATTTATTTCGGGGCGTGCTAATAATTTGAAAACAATGCACTTCATTGCTGCAATTTTGCGACTGCATCGAATGAAATATGTACAAACTGCAAAAGTCTTTAATCGCGGGGTAGTGGTGCATATAATATTAAATAAATATTTATTTGAAAGTAATAAGTGTCTTTGAGTAAAATGCGAACTTCTCTGACTACGCTGATAAGTACAGGACTGTATGTATTACCACTGCGATTCCCAGGCCGCATGGAATGTGCACAACTAAAGCGCAAAAGTCTTTAATTGGCGTAATTGTTTATTGCGAATTATATTTTTTTTTATTAATAACTCAGTGTAGTAGAGTAAAATGGATCTATAAATGCATTTATTTCGGGGCGTGCTAATAATTTAAAAACAATGCACTTCATTGCTGCAATTTTGCGACTGCTACGAATGAAGTATGCTCAAACTGCAAAAGTCTTTAATCGCGGGGTAGTGGTGCATATAATATTAAATAGTTATTTATTTGAAAGTAATAAATGTCTTTAAGTAAATGGCGATTTTTTCTGACTAAGCTGATAAGTACAGGACTGTATGTATTATGACAGCGATTCTCAGGCCGCATGGAATGTGCACAACGAAAGTGCAAAAGTCTTTAATTGGCGTAATTGTATATTTTGAATTATATTTTTCTTTTTTATAAATAACTCAATGTAGTTGAGTAAAATAGATCTCTTCTGAGTATGCATATGATTAGAAAACAGTATACTTCATTGATGCGATTTTCAGACTATATCGAATGAAGTATGTACAAACTGCAAAAGTCTTTAATCGCGGGGTAGTGGTGCATATAATATTAAATAAATATTTATTTGAAAATAATAAGTGTCTTTGAGTAAAATGCGAACTTTTCTAACTACGCTCATAAGTACAGGACTGTATGTATTATCATAGCGATTCTCAGGTGCGTGGAATGGGAATAACGAAAGTGCAAAAGTCTTTAATTGGCGTAATTGTTTATTACGAAGTAAATTTTTTTTATAAATTACTCACTGGAGTAGAGTAAAATTGATCTATAAATGCATTTATTTCGGGGCGTGCTAATAATTTGAAAACAATGCACTTCATTGCTGCAATTTTGCGACTGCATCGAATGAAATATGTACAAACTGCAAAAGTCTTTAATCGCGGGGTAGTGGTGCATATAATATTAAATAAATATTTATTTGAAAGTAATAAGTGTCTTTGAGTAAAATGCGAACTTTTCTGACTACGCTGATAAGTACAGGACTGTATGTATTACCACTGCGATTCCCAGGCCGCATGGAATGTGCACAACTAAAGCGCAAAAATCTTTAATTGGCGTAATTGTTTATTGCGAATTATATTTTTTTTTATTAATAACTCAGTGTAGTAGAGTAAAATGGATCTATAAATGCATTTATTTCGGGGCGTGCTAATAATTTAAAAACAATGCACTTTATTGCTGCAATTTTGCGACTGCATCGAATGAAGTATGTGCAAATTGCAAAAGTCTTTAATCTCGGAGTAATGGTGTATATAATATTAAATAAATATTTTTTAAAAACTAATAAGTGTCTTTGAGTAAATGACGATTATTTACGACTACGCTGATAAGTTCAGAACTGCATGTTTTCTCACTGCGATTCTGCCGCATGGAATGTAAATAGCTAAAAAGCCAAAGTCTTTCATTAGCGTCGTTGTTCACTAATATTAAGTAATTCATTTACGAATGCTTATCATTGAGGGTATGAAATAGCACTCAACTTGAGAGATTTTCCATACAGGTTTTGTTATAAAAAATCTAATTGTTATGTGCATTGTAAGAATTGAAGATGTTTGCGCTTCCCGATTATCCGGTCCGACTTCCTTAAATTACCCAGAATATAATGTGGTAATTTTTCCAGAGACAGTGATGTACATTTTGCCCTTTACAATAATTATTTGTTAGTGAATAATGACTTTTTAACAATTATTTGTTAATTAGTGAAAATTAAATTGCTATGCTCAATTGACTAATGAAAGATCTTTGCACTTCCGTTACACCCACTTTGGCTTCTCTACCTTGGCAAAAGTGTGCGATAACAAGGGAGTAAGAGATATTAGCATAAGTAAAATATTTAACTTATAATAAATTTGCTGATAAATTTATTATATAAAAAAGGCAAGACAACAATTTCCTTGTTAAAATTTTTCTTAGAATATGTAAAGTAAAAATTGAAGATCTTTGCGCTTTCCCGATTTCGTTAAATTACCCAGAATATACTGTGTTGATTTTTCCACGGTTAGTTATTAATATTTTTTCCTTTTTAACCGTCAATTGTTTATTTACATTTAAATGTGTTTACTAAGATTGATAATTAAAAATTGTTCCGCTTTCTTTAACCTCGATGTGACTCTTGTACTCTGACGTTAGTATGCAGTGAGAACGGGGTAAGAGATATCGGCCTCGTACAATTTACTTGTTAATAATACGTCTAATATATATAATAATAATAACTATTGTCTTTATTTATTAAATTATTGAGAAAAAAATACGTTCATCACAGTTGCTGTAAAAAGTATCATAGCATATTGTGGGTAATTTATGGAAACAACTGGCCGCGGAATGAGAACGCGCAAAAATCTTTAATCTTTACTATGTACATAATAATTAAAATTTTTGATAAGTACATTATTGTCCAAAGTCTTTCTCAATTAACATATTAATAAACAATTGATTATTCTTAGCTGAAATATTTAACATGCACCAATACCTCTTATCAAATTTTCATTGCATACTTTAGTCGAGGTACACGAGCTAAACGGCGAACAGTATCTCATTTTGGTTTTTCTTGCTTTAAAATCAAATATCTTTTGATCTAATCGATGATTCGTCGTGATTCTTTTTTAAATTGAAGCTCAGATAATCAGGTATTTTGAAAAAATATTTAATAATGCCTTTTGAAGATATATAAATCAGGAAAAATTGGCGAAGTTGATAACTTTTGCAAATATCTAAAAAGACTTACTTCATCTTAATGAAATTTGTATTTTATAATTTGTAAACCTAATATCCGATGTAATAGGTCATACTTGACTTGCTTCAGTGTCTAAACGTTTTCTGGATTTTTTCTCTTTTCAATGAATGAGCAGAACTGTATAAAAATGCCAAAATTCTGATTTCTTTCAATTTCTGAGGATCTAGTTTCATTCTGAATACCTATTAAACTAATTATGAATAAAATATTATTAATTAACAATTATATATACTATTGAATCCATAAACTCCTGTACACTGTAAATTCATAACCTTAACCTCGACAAACTTTAATCCCGTGATCCTTTAACTCCACAAATGCTTAAACTTATCAATTTCTATACCCATAAACTCCTAAAACCTTGATTCTATAAACGCTTGTATCCATAATCCTTCATATCCTTCTCCTTGCAAACCCTTAATCCCGTAAATACAGTAAACTCGTAGACCTTTTCATCATTAATTTTTTAATCCATAAACCTCTATCCCCTTTAACCTATAAGTATCTGATCCCAATCGGCCAATCGACTTTCATTCACCCTTGCATTCAAACACACTTATAAATAATTATTCTATTTTATAACAATTATAGACCCTATTTTACAACTTGCTAAATGTTTTTTACACAAGACCTCAACACATTTTTTTTAATAACATCGAATAACAAAGTAATCAAATTTTAATTTAACTATATGTATACATTCAAGATTCTTTACAAGAATCTTCAAGAAAATCTGGACTATCAATGGTATCTTGAGTACTAATACTTTCTTCGTGTTCAACATTTTGCCTAAAAAGTAATAGGGCAACATTTAAATTCTGTCTTTGTCTATCTTATTTTTATAGAAAGCAAATTGCTAATTGTATAGAATAAAAATCATTTTTTCAATCTCTGCCTTATTGAAAATTTTTCTCAAAATCTTACATAAGATTTTACGTAAGATCTTAAATAAGATTTTACGTAAGTTCTTACGTAAGACCTTACATAAGATTTTACGTAAGATCTTACATAAGATCTTGTATCAGATCTTGCATTAGATATTGTATTAGATCTTGCGTTAGATCTTGCCTAAAGTAATATATAAAATTTTATCATTGATTTTTAACCAAGCACTTACATAAGATCTTACATAAGATATTGACTACAATCAAAAAATAATGATGTGTTTTAAGATCTTATTTAAGATCTTACGTAAGATCTTATCTAAGATTTTATGCAAGATCTTATGTAAAACCTTACTTAAGATCTTGTATCCCATTCAGTGTAAGATCTTAAATAAACCATTAACAAAAAATATTTTTGGTATATGAAATCACAATCTTGTATAAGATCTTACACAAGACCTTATACAAGACTTTACACAAGACCTTATATAAAATCTTACACAAGATCATCTATAAGACCTTTGAAATGAACTCTTTTTCATTGCCATATAAATTTTTTTTATGATAAGTAACTCAAGGTCTTACGCAAGATCTTGTATAAAATCTGGTACAAAACCTTGAGTAACTTATTATAAATGAATTTATAAGGTAATAAAAATAAGATCTTGTGCAAGATTTTATATAAAATTGTTTGTAAAATCTTATGCAAGATCTTGTGTGAGAACTGGTGTTAGTTCTTGAGTAAATTATCAACAACAAACAATCCGTATGTCTGTGAAAGCAAGATCTTGTATAAGGTCGTGTATAAGATCTTGCGTAAGATCTTACGTAAGGTCTTGTGTAGGATCCTATGTAAGATCTTATGCAAGATCGTGCCTTTGTGAATTAAAAAATTTTTTTGTTAATGGTTTACTTAAGATCTTACACCAAATCTATCACAAGGTCTTACTTAAATGTGAATATTTCACAATCAATGAAAATAAATGATATTTACTTGTGTCTGAGATATCTATTCATTTCGACAGTAACTGGTTTCTCCCATTGGCCGTTTAATCGATTTTCAATATATATTACTGAATTATATTGCAACAATTTCCTAATAATAATTAAAATAATTCAGAAATATTCCAAAAAAATATTTCATGAAAGATTTCTGAATTATTTCACCAGAAATTTTCAGAAATATCAAACATTAAAATAATTCTGAAATGTTTTCCGAATATTCCAAAGAAATATTTTATGAAAGATTTTTGAAATATTTCAGAATTATTTTATTAAAAATTTTCGGTAAATATTTAACACTGACATAATTAACAAATAATTGAGAAATATTTAAAAGAAATATTTTTTGGAAGATTGGTGGAATATTTTAGAATTATTTCGCGAAAAATCCTCAGTAAATTAGAGGTCAAGAAATCATTCGGAAATATTCCAAAAATATTTCAAAAAAATATTTCATGAAAGATTTCAGAAATATTTTGGAAGTTTTTTGTGAAATATTTTAATGAAAGAAATTCGGAGACATACATTTCTTCCAGGAATATTTCATTGGAAGATTCCTGGAAAATTTCAAATCTTTGTGCCAATATTTCGGAAATATTCCGGAAATATTTCATGCTGTGTGGGTTGTGTGTGTACGCGTGTATGTATACAATTAATATACATAATCTTGAAAAGCGAAAAATAGAGTATTAGCATTTAATTTCTAAAATTTATGCGTTTATGCTTTGGTAATATCAATTTTTTAAAGGGTTAAAAGTAGAGTGCAGCTTCATAATTAGCGATTCGACAATAAAATAAGAATAATTAAGATGATGAAAATAATCGAGTTTTACAGGTATTCAGAGTTACATCAAATACTGAGCAGATGAAGAAACTCGAACTCTAGCGTTTTTATACATTTCTGCTCATTTATTGAAAAAAATTTTATACACAGAATGAATCAACTCTAGTATGACCTAATACATCGGATATTATATAGGATATTAATATAGGAAATTATAGATTCAAGGGTTAACGGGATTAAGAAATTAGGAGATTATAGGTATAGGAGTTTATAATTTTAAATTTCTATGGGTTACAGGGGTTATCAGACTACAGTTTTGCGAGGTTAAGGTTATGGGTTCAGCTGTTTATATGTTAACAGGAATAGGGGTTTATGGGTTTGGAAATTTAATGATGAAAAGGTCTACGAGTTTGAAGGCCAACGAATTTAAGGATTTATATTATGAGTTTACTGTATTAAGGGATTAAGGGTTTGCGAGGTTCAGGGTTAAGGGGATTATAGGTTCAAGAGTTTATACTATTACGGGATCAAAGGTTTGCTAGGTTAAGGGTTTCGGGGATTATGGGTTCAAGAGTTTATAGAATAAAGAGTTTACAAGTTTACTGTATTACTGGATTAGGGGTTTGCGAGGTTAACGGTTTAGGGAATTATAGGTTCAAGAGTTTATAGAATCAAGAGTTTACAAGTTTACTGTATTTACGGGATTAAGGATTTGCGAGGTTCAGGGTATGTATTCAAGAGTTTATAGAATCAAGGTATTAGGAGTTTATGGGTATAGAAATTGATAAGTTTAAACATTTGTGGATTTAAAGGATCACGGGATTAAAGTTTGTCGAGGTTAAGGTTATGAATTTACAGTGTATAGGAGTTTATGAATTCAATAGTATGTATATAATTATTAATTAAAAATGTTTTATTCATAATTAATTTAATAGGTATTCAGAATGAAACTAGATTCTCAGAAATTGAAAAGAATCAGAATTTTGGCATTTTTATACAGTTCTGCTCATTCATTGAAAAGAAAAAAGATCCAGGAAACGTTTATAAGATGAAGCAAGTCAAGTATGACCTATTACATCGGATATTAGGTTTACAAATTATAAAATACAAATTTCATTAAGATGAAGTAAGTCTTTTTAGATATTTGCAAAATTTATCAACTTCGCCAATTTTTCCTCATCTATATATCTTCAAAAGGTGTTATTAAATATTTATCCATGATTCGTGATTACCTGAGCTTCAATTTAAAAAAAAATCACGACGATTCATCGATTAGATCAAAAGTTATTTGATTTTAAAACAAGAAAAACCAAAATGTCACACTGTGCGGCGGGTAGCGAAAGCGCAAAGATCTTTAATCATAAATCCTGGTAAACAAATTTAACTTTAAATAAACAAGTGATTGATAAAAAGGACAAAATGTTGGTCGCTGTCTCTGTAAAAATTATAACAGCATATTCTGGGTAATTTAAGGAAGGCGGGCCGGGTAAACGGGAAAGCGCGAAGATCTTCAATTTTTACTCTGAATATACTAAGCTTAATTTAGCAAGGAATTTATTGTCCTGGTTCTTTTTATTAATGTGTTGAGCAACAACTTATTTATTAAGTAAAATATTTAACCTATGCCATTACCTGTTACTAACTTGTTATCATACACTCTTGCCAAGGCAGAGATGCCAAAGTGGGGGTAAGGAAAGTGCAAAGATCTTTCATCGGTAAGCTGAGCATAGCAATTTCATTATTCACTAACAAATAATTATTGTAAAGGGCAAAATGTTCATCACTGTCTCTGGAAAACTTACCACGGCATATTCTGGGTAATTTGCAGAAGTCGGGCCGGGTAATTGGGAAAGCGCAAAGATCTTCAATTTTTACTCTGCATATTCTAAGAAAAATTTTAACAAGGAAATTATTCTCTTGATTATTTCTATTAATGTATTTATCAAAAACATTCTTTTTTAAGTAAAATATTCAAATTATGCCAATACCGCTTACTCCCTTGTTATCGCACACTTTTGTCAAGGCCGAGAATCCAAAGCGGAGGTAACGAAACCGCAAAGATGTTTCATCGGTAAGCTGAGCATAGCAACTTAATTTTTTCTGTAACTAATAATTCTTAAAAGAGCGAAACGTGCATCACTGGCTCTGTGAAAATTACCACAGCATATTCTGGAACCTCCCTAAACTTGGCATGGACATTTTCTATTTAGGTTATATAAACTAATAGATAATTTGCCGTAATTTATCCGTGAAGTCGAAAAATTTGCCCCGGATTTATTTTTAAAAATAATCGGGTACCCTGCTAACTTTGGAAAAAGTTAGCAGGGTACCCCCTTAAAACTACCAAGGAAGCATTCCACGTCATTGGGACAGGGCTTAAAATTTGCCGCTTTTTTGCCGTAAAACAACCCTACACTCAGATTTAGACGAAAATTTTTTTAAGCGCTCATAAGCGCCAGAATACTCTAACTCAACATGAAGTTGGCAGGGTACTCCCGTAAAATCCACTAGACTAGATCGTACACTATTGGGTTAGGGCTCAAAATTTGCCGTAAATAATCCGAAAATTATCCGTCGAGGCGAAAAAATTGCCGCAGATTTATTTAAATTTAAATAACCGGGTCCCTGATAACTTTGGAAAAAGTTAGCAGGGTACCCCTCTTTAAACTATCAAGGCAGCATTTCACATCATTGGGACAGAGCTTACATTTTGCCGCTTTTTTGCCGTAAAACAAACCCTCTCACATTTACTCCAAACATTTTGTACCGCTCATAAGTGCCAGAATTTTCTAACTCAAGATAAAGTTGGCAGGGTACCCCCTTAAAACCCACAAAACTCCATCCTATACTGTTAGGTAAGGGCTCAAAATTTGCCGTAAATAATCCGCAAGTTATCCATCGAGATAAAAAATTGCCGCGGATTTATTTTTAAAAATAATCGGGTCTCTGCTAATTTTGGAAAAAGTTAGCAAGGTACCCAGTTAGTTTTAAAAATAAATCCGCGGCAAATTTCTCGCCTCGACGGATAATTTACGGATAATTTACGGTAAATTTTGAGCCCCTACACAATAGTCTAGAACGCAGTTTAGTGTATTTTATTGGGGTGCCCTGCCAACTTCATTTTAAGGTGGAAAATTCTGGCGCTTTTGCGCGGTACAAAATGTTTCGAGTAAATCTGAGAACAGTGTTGTTTTACGGCAAAATAGCGGCAAATTTTAAGACCTGTCCCAATGACGTGGAATGCTTCCTTGATAGTTTATGAGGGGTAAGTTGCTAACTTTTTCCAAAATTAGCAGGGACCCGGTTAGTTTTAAAAATAAATCCGCGGCAAATTCTTCGCTTCGACGGATAATTTACGGACTATTTACGGCAAATTTTTAGCCCCTACACAATAGTGTAGGATCTAGTCTAGTGGATTTTACGGGAGTACCCTACCAAATTCATCTTGAATTGGAAAATTATGGCGCTTATGCACGGTAAAGGGTGTTTCAAGTAAATCTGAGTGCAGGGTGGTTTTACGGCAAAAAAGCGGCAAATTTCCAATCCTGTCCCAATGACGTGGAATACTTCCTTAACAGTTTTAAGGGGGGTACCCTGCTAACTTAACCCTAAGTTAGCAGGGTACCCGGTTATTATTAAAAATAAATCCACGGCAATTTCGTTGCCTGTACGGATAATTTACGGCAAATTGTGAGCCGTAACCCAATAGTCTAGGATCTAATCTAGTGTATTTTACGTGGGTACCCTGCCAACTTCATCTTGAATTGGAAAATTCTGGCGCTTATGGGCGGTAGAAAATGTTTCAAGTAAATCTGAGTACAGGGTGGCTTTACGGCAAAAAAGCGGCAAATTTCAAACCCTGTCTCAATGATGTGAAATGCTTCCTTGGTAGTTTTAAGGGGGTACCCTGCTAACTTAACCCTAAGTTAGCAGGGTACCCGGTTATTTTTAAAAGTAAATCTGTGGCAATTTTTTCGCCTGTACAAATTATTTACAGATAATTTACGGCAAATTTTGAGCCCTAACCCAATAGTGTACGATCTAGTCTAGTGGATTTTACGGGAGTACCCTGCCAACTTCATGTTGAGTTAGAGTATTCTGGCGCTTATGAGCGCTTAAAAGAATTTTCGTCTAAATCTGAGTGCAGGGGTGTTTTACGACAAAAAAGCGGCAAATTTTAAGCCCTGTCCCAATGACGTGGAATGCTTCCTTGGTAGTTTTAAGGGGGTACCCTGCTAACTTTTTCTAAAGTTAGCAGGGTACCCGATTATTTTTAAAAATAAATCCGTGGCAAATTTTTCGACGTCACGGATAATTTACGGATAATTTACGGAAAATTATCAATTAGTTTATATAACCTAAATAGAAAATGTCCATGCCAAGTTTAGGGAGGTTATTCTGGGCAATTTAACGAAATTAGGTTGGGTAATCGGGAAAGCGCAAAGATCTTCCATTTATACCATGCATATACTAAGAAAATTTTTAACAAGGAAATTATTGGATTGCCTTTTATATTAATGTATTGATCAACAACTTTCTTTTTAAGTTAAATATTTAACTTGTGCCATTACCTCTTACGCCCTTGTTATCGTACACTTTTGTCAATGCGGAGAAGCCAAAGCGGGGGTATCGAAAGTGTAAAGATCTTTCATCAGTCAACTGAGCATAGCAATTTAATTTTCCCTAATTAACAAATAATTAAAAAAAAGGGCAAAAAGTTTATCACTAGCTCTGGAAAAATTATTGCAGCATATTCCGTGTAATTTACGGAACCGAAGAAATCGAGGAATTGTGATGCGCAAACATCTTCAATTTTCACTACGCATATAACAATTAGATTTTCTATAAGTAAACCCGTACGGGAAAATCTCTCAAGATGAGTGTTATTTCGTACCCTGAACTGAAATTTATTCGAAAATGAATTATTTAATATTAGTGAACAAAGACGCGAATGAAAAACTTTTGCACTTTAGCTATCTACATTGATTGCAGACTAAAAATCGTAGTAGTGCACACACTAGTCTTCTATATTATCAGCGTATTCAGAAATAAATGAAGTCTACTTATGGACACAAAATAGTTATAAAAAAATATTTATATTATATTATATAAACCATTACCCCGCGATTAAAGACTTTTGCACATTGCACATACTTCATTGGATGAAATCCGAAAATTGCATAGATGAAGTATATGGTTTACTAATCATACGCGTACTCAGAAAAGATCCATTTTACTCTACTACACTGAGTTATATATAAAAAAAATGTAATTCACAATAAACAATTACCCCAATTAAAGACTTTTGCACTTTCGTTATTCCCATTCCACGCGGCCTGAGAATCGCTGTGATAATACATACAGTCCTGTACTTATCAGCGTAGTCAGAAAAGTTCGCATTTTACTCAAAGACACTTATTACTTGCAAATAAATATTTATTTAATATTATATGCATCACTACCCCGCGATTAAAGACTTTTGCAGTTTGTACATACTTCATTCGTAGCAGTCGCAAAATTGCAGCAATGAAGTGCATTGTTTTTAAATTATTAGCACGCCCTGAAATAAATGCATTTATAGATCCATTTTACTCTACTACACTGAGTTATTAATAAAAAAAAAATATAATTCGCAATAAACAATTACGCCAATTAAAGACTTTTGCGCTTTCGTTGTGCACATTCCATGCGGCCTGAGAATCGCAGTGGTAATACGAGTACATACAGTCCTGTACTTATCAGCGTAGTCAGAAAAGTTCGCATTTTACTCAAAGACACTTATTACTTTCAAATAAATATTTATTTAATATTAGTTGCACCACTACCCCGCGATTAAAGACTTTTGCAGTTTGTACATACTTCATTCGATGCAGTTGCAAAATTGCAGCAATGAAGTGCATTGTTTTCAAATTATTAGCACGCCCCGAAATAAATGCATTTCAATCGAAAACACTTAGCGACTTATCCGAAAATCAATTATTTAATATTAGTGAACAATGACGCGAATAAAAGACTTTTGCACTTTAACTATGTACATTCATTGCAGACTGAAAATCGGCACGGGGCATCTCGTAGACTTGTATATTATCAGCGTATTCAGAAATAAATGAAGTCTAAATATGGACACATATTAGTTATAAAAAATATTTATATTATATTATATAAACCATTACCCCGTGATTAAAGACTTTTGCACTTTGTACATACTTCATTGGATGTAGTTCGAAAATCGCCTAAATGAAGTACATGGTTTTCCAATCATATGCATACTCTGAAAAAAATGAATTTTACTGTAAAACACTTAGATGTTTAAAAAAAATTGAATCCAAAATAAACATTTACGTCAATTAAAGTCTTTTGCACTTTAGCTATCTACGTTAATTGCAGACTGAAAATCGCCGCAGTGTATCTCGTAGTCTTCGTAGTCTTCTATATTATCAGTGTATTCAGAAATAAATGTAGTCAACTCATCGATAAATATTAGATTACAAAGCATATGTATTTAATATGATATAAACCAGAACCCCGCGTTTAAAGACTTTTGCACTATGCACATACTTTATCCTATACAGTCCGAAATCACGGCAATGAAAAACATTGTTTTCTAATTATGTGCATACTCATATACATACTTTTGCAGAAACCCCCATTCTATTGAATTATCAGTTTAGACATAAATAAATTCAATTTACTCAAAAACACTTATTAGTTTATCAAAAAATTAATTTTTTTGTAATTATCTGTGTACACAGAAATAAATGCAATTTACAAGGACGCTTAGTTGTTTATCCGAAAAAAAAATATTTGATATTAAATAAACAATTAGGCGAATTAAAGCTTCTATCAGATATTAAAAAATTCATCAACATCGGAGTACATAATGAAAAGCCTTAAAGAAATCGCGAGTGCCACCATTTGGCGTCTGATCTTACCTGAGTTTACGGAAACTATAGCATCCACGCTGTTTTACCTGCCGAGTCGGCAAACGACGTAGCGCTGAAGCGTGATCAACTCATTATTCTTATAATTACTTTAATAACGGTAATAACTAATTATTTCCACTTTATATCGAATGCATACTTTATGTACATCATTAAACTATCTTATTTTACTATTTTTAAGTGACAATAAGTCTATTTTTAAAAGAAATCATGTTACAATGATGGATTTTTAAAATTGAAAAAATATAGATAAAGAAATATAAATAATTATTTCTGTCATTGTAACTTGTTTACTTGTGATTTAAGATAATTTATCAGGGTATAAAAAAATTTTTTTGGATATATTTTTTTTGGGTAAAAATTACATTATTTGAATTTCGCGCTGCCTCCACTTCTGTCGGGCGTCGGTTTTGGCTGCGCTGCCCGGCTATATTATCATATCTTCCCAACACACACATCCATCATCACCCGGCTAAAATACACCGCGGATTCCGGACTCCGGACTCTCATGCTGCTCATCATCTATATATTCTATATACACATACATCCCTCCTCTCTCTCTCTCTCTCTCTCTCTCCCCCGCGAGAACGCGCGCGCACTGGTGCACCACCACATCGCACGTCCGATCCGCCGCGGCGCCGCGCGCCTAGATCCGTCACCACACACCACACGTCCAGATCCGCGGTGTCCGGTCACTCCGGTCGGTCCACCCTACACACACACATCCATACGACATTAACGTGGCCAGGGCCGACACGATACATACATTACTGGCCGTATATATCGGCATTTTCCGGCGCGGGGCGGTGTACATATATACATATACATACAGTGTGTGCATTGTACATTATTAACATACTCGTGTCTGTCGCGCGCGCGCGCGCATACATAGACGCAGACCCCTGCTCTCTCTCTCTCTCTCTCGCGCGCGCGCCGGCTGCCATCTTGGAGAGCGCAGCAGCACCAGCAGCAGCAGCACACTCGCTCTCTCGCATTTTGGGGAAGCCGGCGACAGCAGCAGTAGCAGTGCAGTGCGCCAGAGTCTCTCCTGGGTCTCTGGCTCTCTCTCTCTCTCTCCCTCTCTCTCTCTCTTTCTCTCACACTCGGGGGAAGTGTCGCGCGCGCGCGCGGGAGTGAAAAAGAGAGAGCCGGCCGCCCCGCGCAGTCGAGTCGAGTTTCCCTCGGCCCAGTGGTGCTCCGCTCCGGTGTGACACAGCACGCGGACCAAGGTCGTCGTCGTCGACGTCGTCGTCGAGGCGAGAGGAGGCTTTTGGTTCGGAGCCTCGCCCCCCCGCAGCTGCCACGCGCGGCACGGCCAACATTCGAGCCCGGAATGCGTTAGGTGAGCACCTAGTATATACCTACGTACACACGTCTCTCTGTCTCTGTCTCTCTTGCTCGCACACAGATGTGTGTATAACACACGGACACACGCCGTGTATTTATATATAGCACTATAGCAGTACGGCGTGCGACCGTGCGCGCGCGCGACAGAGAAAGAGAGTGTGATATCGGAGAAAAAGAGAGAAAAAAAAGGAGACAAGACAGCAGCAGCGACTTCCTCGGGTGCAGACTGCACGTATATAGTCTTCCTCTGGTCGGTGTGAATTCCGTTGGAGTTTTTTTGTGGAGAGTAAGAGCGAGAGAGAGAGAGAGAGATAGCTCGTGTATACACGCGCGAGCGAATGAATGAGGTGTGCACGGATCGGAGAACATGTACGTACATCACGGTAGTCGTATTAAGCGGCGCGGTGTGCGCGCGTGCCTACGTGTATGCCTAGTAGGAGAGAACACCGAGTATGTGTATGTGTGTGTATGTATAGGAGAGAGAGAGAGAGAGAGAGATATATTTTATCGCGGGATTGATGGATATCTGTGTATCCCCGGTTATCGCGAGATGCAGGTGTGTGTAGACAAAACGGAGTAGTTTCTTCACGATGCACGAGTCTTAATATTATAAAATCTCTATGTCTCTCTTTCTCCCACACCCCACGCATATTATACACGCACACGCGCACGCGCTCGCTATATATTCTTCTCTCTCTCTCTCTCTCTCTCTCTCTCTCTCTCTCTCTCTCTCTCTCTCTCTCTCTCTCTCTCTCTGTACGGAGTGTAGTGAGTGTGTACTATAATCTCTCGCTGTCTCTGTCTGTCTGTCCCTATTTTCAATACGTGCATTAATTGTATAAGTGCAGCTTTGCAGCTCGAGGAATCCTCGCGCGTCTTCCACGAGGAGAGAGAAAAACGACGAGGCCTTCTGGAGGCGAGTTTGTATTCGGTGTGTGCGTGCGCGTGTGGAGGAGGAGGAGGCTCTCTGTTTTACCGACCATGTGGTCTGCTTCGTTCTTTTTCTCTCTTTTCTTCCCTATAGCCTTTTCTTTTTCTTTTTTTTGTTGCGCCGATTAATTGTTATTGTTGCTGGCGGGAGGTTCTTTCGGAGCACTCGCGGCTGTGATTGTTTACGGGTAAGGAGTCGCGTTGCGGGCTTGATGAGTGTTTTGAGACGGAGGACGAGTATAGTCTGTGTGCGAATGAGGATTCGGTGTAGGCTTTGAGGTTATGTCCAGCGCGAGTTCCGGATTGGAGCTTTTATGAGAGGGAAACCGACGGCTTGGGCCTCGCTGCGAGACTGGAATTCGCGAGATTAACGTGCTCGGGATTGGAGATGGTGGTGTGCTCGGTGGAGATTGCGATGTTATAGATGTAAAGTGTTGGAATTTGATGTTTTCAAGTGTGTAAAGTTCGTTTGGTGTACTAGAGACAGTAGTTTGATTGTTGCATTGCAGTCCTTGGTGTGGGTACCATTATTTCCTACTAGAGTGATTGAGTACAGTATAATTTTACGAATCTTTTTTACGGTGCTTATGATGCTCTGAAACGTGATGCCCTTTCTGGATTCACACTTGAAGTTTAACAAAGTCTCATTTTAAAGTGTCAATGTTGAATGTCATTCAACCATTATATTTAAACAATCTTAAATGTTATTTTATGCAAGAAGTTTAAGTGATGGATGCTTAAAGTGTATTTGTGAAAAAGGTATCAATCGTACTGTGAAAATTGGTAAATGAATGATAAGATCATTGGAGTGATAATGATTATGAATGTAAATTGACTTTCACCATTCTCATTTCTGTATAAATGAATTTAATATATAATTTGCATGATGTATATGTTGGATTTTAACCATACAAATCATGTGTGCTGTGCATGAAGTTGGCTAAGTTGCATAGACATTACAGAATAGTTTGTGTTTGTAGCGCATATACTGGAAAAGCTTGGTATAGCTCTGTTCGTGCACGGGATATGGATGCTCACGAACCGTTGCTTCTGCTTTGGGCGAGCTTAGGTACATTGCGACTCGTCTTTTCTTTCCTGACCTGCTCTCACGTGAACGACTAGCAGCGAGATTTTGATCCCCTTAACAAGTATGAATTGACAGGAATCATCAAGTAATTTGTATTTGTGTTGATCATGGTTTTTGCTTGTTAACAAGTTCATTTTATCTGTCACTTAACCTATTCATTTTTATATGTTGAAAGTGTGTGTGTGTGTGTGTGTGTGTGTGTGTGTGTGTGTGTGTGTGTGTGTGTGTGTGTGTGTATATGTATGTGTCTAATTGTAATTATCTGAGGTACGATCGATACATTATTTTTATAGATGTATCAGAATAATGAAACCAAGCAATGTCATTTATGACAAAAATTTATATATCATTGCAGTTTGTCAAATGATAAGCTATGAATCAGTATTAGTTTCATTTAATGTGAACTGACATGCACATAAAATTAGAATTACAAATGCTTAAATTCACTACTAAAAGTATAATTTCTTATTTATATTTGCAATTAAATATTCAATTAAACTCAAAATCTTATACTTAATATTTGTTTAACAATTTTATATATACTCTATAGGTTACAAATACAAATATATATATAGCAACTCATTTATATGCATTTATTTTTTCTTATATTCAAACGGAACACCAAAGAATAAGTATTTACTTGAATTATTTTTGTGATGCAACTCACATTTATACGCATTTGCAAGTTGTTTGATTACACAAGCTTGTTTTTACCATCATAAATGTACAAAGCTGAAGTTAGCTATCTTTAAACAAACTATTACTTATCCTTTTTTGAAATGCTAAGGTTTTTCATTAATAAGGTGGCTCTTGCCTAAATTTTAAGACAAAATTTTACTTTAAATTATAAATAATGTAAAAGAAATTATGTTTATGTGATATTTGACATAAATCAAAAATAATTAAGTAAAATTTAAAAATATTAAATAATGCAAAATAATATTTAATTTATAATTACTGGTTTATTAATACTATAATAAAAGCTATTTATTGCAAGGCCTACCTTAAATGTTAACATTATTCTACCAAATATAGAATATGATATTTTATTATTATGAATCTGTCTTAAAAATGAATAGCACTGCTTGAAATTTATAATTATATATAATTGTCTACTAACAGGTTCAGAATTGTATTATTCTTATTTTAGATGAGATTGCAATGTTCAGTATCTCTTAATAATTTTAAACAAAGATTTAACACCAAAGATTTATTTTTATCTCTTACACTTACTATAATTTCTTTCAGTTATTTTAAGCTATCACTAAACAAATATAGTCGACTGACCCTGTTAAAAGGATAATCATTAAATTCATGCTATGAATGCACCAGCTGTTAAAGTGACCGATTACAATGCATCACATGTTGACCAAAATGATTCATTCCTATTACGTTTTAAGCATCAACTAATTTCTCTTTTTTTATTTCTCCTGTTCTCTATTAGGTCTGCTGCTCCACTCTTATGTTGGTAGTTGGGTGAGAGGAAGAGACAGTGTGTTTAAAGGACGTGCGTTTTCGGTAGGAGACCAAGGCAGTTTGATAAGGAGTGGTGCAAAGGACGAGAACGGTGTCAACACCCAGTGTTTTGAAAGAATGGCGCTTCCAAGTAGAGCACGAGTGTATACGGACGTTAATTCACACAAACCCAGGGAATACTGGGATTATGAGTCGTACGTCGTTAACTGGGGGTAAGCATAGTTTTCCTTTTTCATTGAAATTATATAACACCTGATTTTTTTCATTAACAGTGATGTATGCAGATTATACTCAATAATAAATGCGTGTTAATATTCAAATATCAATGCATGCACTTGAACCTGTTATTTATTTATCTTGGATTCTGTTTTACATGTTGTTAGTTCTTACTTGTAGTCAGCAAGAGCTAACATTTTCATTCATACTTGTATCACTTGATGTTATCTATTGAATTCTTCGGGTTCATTTGATTAGTTCAATGTAGAGGTTATGAAAATGACTTTCAATTCAGTATTATAAAAGTTTTCATTATGTTCCTTCAAAACTTGAAACTAGATTTTGAATTTCAACTATAGTAACATTATTGATTAAATAATAATAACATATTTTTTTAATTGAATAATTACCAAGAAATTTTCTTATTAAAAAAATATTCAAACTTAGTTTTATGAGTATTACAAATTACTTCATAGAAAGTAATCTAGTTTTTTTTCTTTTTTCAGTCAACAAGATGACTACCAGTTAGTAAGGAAATTGGGCCGTGGCAAATACAGTGAAGTGTTTGAGGCTTACAATATTACAAATAACGAAAAATGCGTCGTTAAAATATTAAAGGTCCTAAAAACATTTCTTAAATACACAAACTTAATCTCATCAAATACTGATTTCGATTTTGCAAATTACAGCCAGTCAAAAAGAAGAAGATTAAGAGAGAAATTAAAATCTTAGAGAACCTTAGGGGAGGGACCAACATTATAACACTCCAAGCTGTTGTTAAAGATCCTGTTTCTAGGACACCAGCATTAATATTCGAACACGTCAACAACACAGATTTTAAGCAGCTATACCAGACTTTAACGGATTACGATATACGATACTACCTCTATGAGTTATTAAAGGTAAATATAATTTTCTTTTCCATTTCTTCTGTTGATTGCAAATGATTCTTTAAGATCGTCCATTAGAATTCTCAATGCTTAATCTTTAATAATACACAAAACTCAAAATTGTTAGTATATATTGTTTAGTCATTCAATCATAACTCAATTAAAAAACTATGTTTTTGAAATATAAGTAAGATTTTGGTCACTAATAGTGAGTGATTGAGTCACATAGATAATGAGCAACTTACTAATTGCAATTTCTTATTTACAGGCATTGGAATATTGCCATAGTATGGGTATTATGCACAGAGATGTAAAACCGCACAACGTCATGATCGATCACGAGAATCGAAAACTGCGGTTAATTGATTGGGGTCTCGCGGAGTTTTATCATCCTGGTCAGGAATACAACGTGCGTGTTGCCTCGCGTTACTTCAAAGGGCCAGAGCTCCTTGTAGATTATCAGGTAAACTCGAAACCTTTTATCCATTTCTAATTATTGTGATTAAATCGTTACCAAAAAAAAGTTTTTTTTTCTTAGTATTTATTCTCGGAAATCAACGTGGAGTCAATTTTGACCACAGATTTATATCTTATAAATCAAAAACAAATTAAGCAAGATGTAGGGTGTAGATTTAGAATCAAAAGTCAAAATTTAAAAGAAAATATAGAAATTGCTATTATTTTTATGATAGTAACTGAATTTTAATTGATTTTTCACACTTAAAATTGATAAACTATTGTTTCTTAAGGTTGTATTATGATGTTGGATCTAGATACAGATTTCTACATTTCAATTTTTTGTTTGCATTAATGATGTAGGCTATGCGGTGTAATCATCATAATACCTTTTGTCCGTTCTATGCATAGACTTTAATAGAGTCTCATTTTAACTATTAAAGTGTAATAAAGTTAATACAATCAAAGTCAGATAACTTGAAAAGTCAAATGGGTAAAGAATATTTTTCTCTATTTTTACATACTACACAGCATTTATTTATATAAGTAAAATCAATACTATTTGATGATAAAAGTTAAAGAGATACTATTATACCCTGTCTTTATGTATTGATCAATATAGACTTTATTTAAGTTTCAATGTTGAATAACATTCGTATGATAATTTTAAAGCTAACTGGAATATATACAGTAGGTAGAGTATATTTTTTTTCGTTTTTTGAGAGTAAGAAAGTTTGCTTTATGTAGCTAGGACCAATGATATTCAATGTCAAAAGAATTAAAAGAGCCTCTATTGATAAGTATATTGAAACAGTATATTAAAGTGCATGTCTAACTGATGCATAAGAGGAACATCAGTTAACTGAGATAATCAATAAATTCTAAATAGAACAAATTTAATAAGGATTACAAAAATGTTAATAAGTAAGCAACTACATAATATCGCTGATAGCTATTCAAAATTACCCCAGTCAGTCACAGCATCACATATATGTCACATCTTTTTTGTTTAATATTGACTTTCCCATTGTTATTTTTTTTAATATTAATAATAATTTCATAGTTATAAATAAATAACTACGAAATGTTGCTTTTACATATTAAATTCATTGGTACTTAAACTTGTTGATCAATTATACACAGGAGTGCTGAATCGCGTGACTGAAAGGATTAAAGAACAAATTCCGTCAATTCCTTTATTCTTTTAATCTACAAAAAGTCTATTTGTAAGGTCAAAATCCCATTTTACTCCAAAATCTAACGCACACACTCTCGCTCTCTAATCCCTCAGATGTACGATTACTCGCTGGACATGTGGTCGCTGGGCTGCATGTTCGCCAGCATGATATTCAGGAAAGAGCCCTTCTTCCACGGCCACGACAACTACGACCAGCTGGTCAGGATCGCCAAGGTCCTGGGCACCGAGGAGCTCTTCGAGTACCTCGATAAGTATCACATCGAGCTCGATCCGCGCTTCAACGACATTCTCGGCCGGCACTCGCGCAAGCGCTGGGAGCGCTTCGTCCACTCAGACAATCAGCATCTCGTCTCGCCCGAGAGCCTCGACTTTCTCGACAAGCTGCTGCGCTACGATCACTACGAGAGACTCACCGCGCGCGAGGCCATGGACCATCCATATTTCTGTGAGTGTTGTGGTTGTTGTTTTTTGGGTTCTCTTTTTTTTGGAGGAGGATTTACGAAGTTTATTCAGCATGGGGGGGGGGGGGGGGAGAGCTTCGTTTGTTGAGCGAAGGATATGTTGTGACCTTTTTTGCTGATGTGGGTTGAGGAGGTAGTTCTGAATATTGTGACGCTAGAGATTCTCTTGAAACTTTTTGAGAAATACTAATTTAGCTTAGTAGAAACGCAAATTAGAGGAAAATTAAATAAGTATGTAATGAATCATAAAACGAGTGGTGCGGTATTGGAGTATCATCGGTTCAAAAAGTACGATTTGGGTTTTAACAGGTTCAGTGCTGACAATCTATAAGAGTTTGCTAGCCTACTGTGCTGAAGCTAATGATTGAATTCTGAACAGTTTTGTTTAATTGTTATTGTAAATACATTTTTATTTGACATGCCTTAGTTTTTATACAAAAAATTTGTTCTTTGGATCATATATGACACATACTAGTATTTAATTTAGCAGTCAAAATAATTTTATTCATGTTTCATTCCATACTAGTACTTTGAAAAAAAAACTTCATGAGCCATTTATGTGTCATGTAGCGGACAAGGGAAGAAAATCGTGACACATATACAGCTCATGCTGCACTGAACCTGTTAATGATGCTATTTCTATACGATTCGAGGAATTACGTAATTCGAAAGAATGTTCCTTTTTTCAAGATTATACTTTTAGATTATGCAATAGTATCTTAAAAGCATTGTTTGAATTCAGTGTTATTTGATCCTTGTATTAAAACCTCAATTTGACTTGCTTTAGAACAAGCTTAAGGGGAAGCTGAAAATTGATTTTTTAGCCATTTACAT
The DNA here is from genome assembly GCA_949152435.1 of Gastracanthus pulcherrimus. Classification (NCBI taxonomy): domain Eukaryota; kingdom Metazoa; phylum Arthropoda; class Insecta; order Hymenoptera; family Pteromalidae; genus Gastracanthus; species Gastracanthus pulcherrimus. The sequence continues at coordinate 83,598,314 of OX424572.1, read as the reverse complement.
TCTTTCTCTGGATGTACAAAAGAGTATGTCAAAGCCATATCAGATGTTGTTTTCAATCACCTAAGAAACATGTAAAAAAGTTTCAATAAATAATATTAAAAATTGTAGTAGATACATTTCTAACATGATTTATTTTTATTTAAAGTATTCTTAAAAAATCTATCTTTTCTTACAATTTTTAATAGTTTTTGAAAACGAGATATGATTTTTAGATTGTTTTTCCAAGATACAAATTTTCAAATTAGTTTTCTGTGATACGACTTTTTAACCCCTTATAGTCCAGAGCTATGTACATGTCTATCCTCTTTCAAACTCAAGCATAATTTTGATAGTCAATAAAAAAGGTTTGACAGACATGTGACTCTATTGTTTGGATGGAGGTAAACTGCTGCTACCATTAGATTAAAAAAAATCTAAATGCCTGCTGTAAAATTCAAAATACTGATGCTATATTAGCAGAGAAATGCATATGGGGAAAAGTTATGCATATGACACTGTGAATTTTTCCTTAAAAAGTATGAAAAAAATTATTTTCTTGGAATTCTATCAATATTTACTTGTATAGGAATACTAAAACTAACAACTTATTAGGCTAGTTAATACATTTAATTAATTTATTTATTTATTTATTTATTTTTTATTTCTACTTTAAATTAATTTGAAAGCAGGCCAACCAACAGTCGTTTTTGAGATTTACGTCTAAGAATTATATTTGAGCTAGTTTCTCCTTTAATAAACTATTTGGTGCAAGTTTTAAGTCCTTTTTTAAGTTGTCCAATTGTGAGAAATAGTTTACTTCTGACTGATCATTTCTTTTTTCTTTATTCACAGGAGCCATTGATCTATTCTGATTTAACATTTTATTAAGCATAATTGCACATCATGATTTTCAATCCAAGTTGGGCAGATTATTACTTATTCTATAATTATTCTATGGATAGTTAAAAAGTTATATATAAAATATTAGTATATTCATAATTGAGTATTAATTAAGTATCTATATTTATAAAGAAAAATGTAAATAAGCATTGTTTAACTTATGTTTACTTTCCTTTAGTATTTTTTTTTTATCCTACATCAGTAAAAAAGGTCATATTTTGTAAGGTGGCGTTGTATTATTTCTTATAATGAAGTCTATTTTCATTTTTATCAGAAATAATAATTTTTAATACTTCTAGAGTGATACTAAATTATTTGCTTAATTTTAACAGTTTCTCCATTTAATGCTTACTTTGTCCTATTAATAGAAAGTCGCTTTTAATAAACAGTAACATTTCATAAATCATATAACCAAAATCTTCTATTTAATCCTTATGTTTCAACGTATTTTTTGTAAATTTATTGTAAATAATTCTGTAATATATAAAATACACAGTCTTCATTCGAAAAATTAAAATCATCTGAATCTGCAACCTACTACATAGCAACATTAATCATTCGCTAATAAATTTTTTTTTTATTTTTTTGTAGACCCAATTGTAAAGGAACAAGGCCGAATGGCCATGGTGTCGTCGTCACCTACTCCCATGACAGGCTCATTGCCTGTAGGTGAGTAGCGGCCCAGGTAATGTCATCATCTTAACTTGCTTCTACCTTAAAAGAAAACAAAAAAATTACAAAAAAGAAAAAACAAATCTGTCAAACTACATATTAATGGCTTCAGTAACTTACATGCTTTGGCATATGCAAGTTAAAATTGCGTATGTGAACATTTTAGAATGTGTAAAGTTAAATTTAGGTAAGCCACAAAGATGCCTTACTCTTTTCAAATCTTAAAATTTTTTTTATATTATTATGTTTTTTTATTGAATCGTTCAAAGAAAAGAAGTAAGAGCATTTGTGTATAAAAAAATTTGTATAACAAAGCAATCATTAGTCTAAATGCCAGTAATAACTACACAGAAAAAAGTAAAAATTCGAGTATTTCATAATTTTTTAACAAATGTTAAACAATACCGGATTAACTAATTAATTAATAGACAATGTGGATAGTATAAGTTGATAAAATTTATTTATTTGTGAAGTCAACTCAAGGCAGTCATGTTTTTTTAGGTATCTTAGTTGATATATGAGAGAAATATTAAAGAAGCGCCTGAAAGAAATGAAGCTGATATATACATTGACTCTATTTATTTTATAGAAATTGAATATTTTTTCGGGACTTCTAGAAGTCATTAAAAACTATTCAGAAAGTTGCATATTTTGAAAAATATTTTTTCTATCAAAGTTTTATCAATCCGCTTCTTCAATCAAGTCTTTTTGTTCCGCCGACCATTTCTCATGTGATGTACAATTAATTATTTTCGAATTGGTGTACGTCTAATTTTCATTGTTAGTATAAATATGCATTAGTTAGGGTAGCAATTTGTAATGTCCATCAAGTGGTGACAAATATCGTTACATGTACATAAAATTTTTAAAAACTTTATTAATTTTTAATGTTTTGAAAGACCATTTTAAAAAACTTGATTTATTTTGTAAAATTTATTGTTTAGTAGATTTAATACTTCTTACAATGTAATTTCACAATGTTAAATTTAGTAAAGTTTTTAAACAAAAATAGAAATTCAAAGGAATTAAAAAGAGCTGTAACACAAATAAAATGATTATTTTTATTTCTGAAAAATGACGATTAATAAAACTCAGTTTTTGATTGTACAAATTGTAGTTTTATCAATCATTATTGTAAACACAATGTTCAATAATACTTGGTTTTATAACAACTCCTTTTTCTGTCTCAAAATCCTACCTCACTGCTTTTACCTACAATATCATAATTTAGTCATCTGCATAAAAAGTGATAAAACGAGCTGCAAAACTTACTTTTTGTCTGTTTGTGCTAATGTACCCATTTAACATGTGACTCATTTTTTTAAAGGTCTTGTAAATGAAATTGTAAACATAGTCTAATTTTTCAATTGTAAATGTTCAAAATTTAAAAAGTTTAACAATAATACATTAAAAGAATTGAAGGAGATAATTTTTTTTAATAATTATTGAATTTCTTAATCTTTTCAAACGTATTTTAAAATCTTTTTCAAATTAAAATTGGTTTTTGTCTTAGGAAGTGTGGATGGTAGACAATTATAGTGGTATGTACCTGTGATTTTAAAAATTTACTGATATCTTTAAAAATAATTAAAATGATTCGTCCATAAACTATTTCTTTGAAATCTTGAAAGGTAGGTATGAATCCAAAAAATTCTAATTTGATTATATTTAACACATTCAAATTAATTGTTTACATCTTGTATATAAATAAAAACTTGTGTATAAATCTTGATTCTTATTTAAATATAAAATAATTTAATACACGTACAAATTTATTTTGTTTTCGTAAAAATATCACGTATACTTATTTCTTGCTGCATAAATTGAATACTTTTCTGTATCGTTTTATTTTCGTTGACTAATATTTTTTGAATAAAAAGAACTGAATAGCATTAAAGTATTTCATCATACAAAATCAGTCTAAGAAAAAAAGGAAATCTTTGAAAGTCATAGGTGCGTATTTCTTTTTATTACTCACTTACGGAAAATTATGCAAAATTCCGAATACACGATCTTTCAATTTGAAAAAATATTCAAATTTCTGAATAAAGCAAACGCATAAAAAATAATTTCGTTTTCACGTTATTCTAAAAGTAAACTTGCATTTAAAGGTTATTACATATACCTATATGTATTGTAAGTACATAAATAAAAAATATATTTTCAAATAATTTTATTTATATATATTAATTTCTAAGTTTAATTTAAACCATTATTAGCAACTGAATTTTCTTGTTCGTTTATATTGTATGTAAAACAAGTCCGTTTGATTTTACGGACGCACACCATCGGAACTTTGTATCTGACTCACACAAATGACATCACCAATATCAAATGGGGACCATTCAGAAAATCTTAATACTAAACGCATGACGTTCTGTAACCTACTTACACTTGAAATTATAGTTAATTTAAATTTTCTAACTAATTAATTAATAAATAATAATTTTATAGTTTGATTGCGAAGAGTCGGTGACTTAAATGCGTGATTTCCCGCATGAGTATGTTCTGAAAGTCACATTATGCGTATAGCATACGTTGAAAAATTGATTAAAATATAACGTCTAGAATCTGTACAATCGTGATCGGGTAGAAAATCCAGGAATTTAAAAAATAGTGCATGACTGATAAAGCGTATTGAGCAAATATATTGTCTGAATAAACACGGGTACGTATCTACGTGTGTGTTCATTGTATAATGCATCAATGCACGTGGATGCGTTATCTTACTACTTTTAGAGTGAATAACATAAATCGTTTGGAACGTATCAAAACATTAAATGAAGAAAAATTTTGAACGGCTTTATTAGAAGGAAAAATTACTTACAGGTAGTAGGTACCAAAAATGATATAAAAAAATGTTTTTTTTTGTTATGTTTTGTGCATGTGAGGAGAATATGGAAACAAATTACAGCTGATTCTTTTTCAAAAATAACGATTTTATACAAAAAAATACTACTGCTCTTACGAGAATTTCATACATTAGTTATAGTTCATCTTAAAGTGTGCTTTTTCAAAACTTCTTTTTCAAAACTTCAATATTTGCCCGCAACAACTTTTATCGAAACTTTTCCAATGTTATCGGCTTTTATCCAACATTTTTTGACATACAATATTTACAATTTTAAGCAATATTATTACAAATAAAATAAAATTCATGAGATAAAGTTAATTAAAAAGTAATTAATTAATAAATTAATTTTTATATATTCTCCTCACATGTATAAAATAAAAAAAAATATTTAATTTTTTTTTAATTCGATACCCGTTACCTGCTCTTGATAGATGTAAGTAGATACAGACCGTGTTTGTAAGACAATTTATGAATCCATTTTTTAAAACTATATCTTGAAGTCAAATTTGATGCCTAGAAGAATTCTATATGTGGAGCAGTAAATATTACCATATTCATAGTAATCGGATCTTGTACTAATCATGTAAAAACCATTATATCTGTGGGTTTCCAGAAAAAGGACCATTTTTTGAAAATTGAGTTTCGAACGATTTTGTATTTTTACATAGTATATTTTTAGATAAAAATGCAAAAATCAAGAAAATGTAAATTTAAGTGATCATATCTACTATTTATGAATTTTTTTAACATTAGTTTAAATGGAAATTAAAAATGTTAAACCTATCTCAAAAACATGAAAAGTGGACTTGTCATTATTCCGGGAACCCACAGATATACATCACTTAATTTCGATTGAGTCGATATTTTTATACGAAGGACGATGTAGAACGAGGAAAACGAAGAGAAAAAGTAAATTTGTCCTTTTTACTATATATTTTTAAAACACTAACTTCAATGGCTTCTAGTCTTATTTTCCAATGCTGTAACGTGTTACGTGTAACTTCCTATGATCATGAACAAAACATAAATACCCACATGAACATGTAAAATTCTTAATACTAGTTGGTTAACATTTCTTTGAATTCATAAAATGAAAATATCTGTGAAAAATGAAGTTAAACAAAAGATTATCTTTACGAATAATTATCATTTAAACAAAGAACATTAACTATTTTTTAAATAAAACGATGAATATCCGCAATTTTTTTAACATATTTAACTGAAACATCATAAAAGTAGTTGGAAAAAATATATGTAAATACATAGTAAAAAATTGGATTAGGAACTACTAGATTAACGAAGTTTATTATAATCGAGACGCTTTGTCGCATTATTGAAGTTTAGTGACCTTTGTTAGAGCATAGTCATTCAATTTTCAACCAAAAAAGGCATTGATATAATAGCAGTAATATCTTTGAACCTAAAAATTTTAGACCTCTGAAAATTTTAGGGTATTTTTTTAATAGTATAGGCAGACTGGGGTAAAGTGAACATAGTAACTCTGAAAGTCGAAGAAAACGTATTTTTCAGACTTAAAACATTACTTTTTAAGTTGCACAAGAAACCTCTTACATCAATAAACATACTAGCAACTTAAAAGAAAGTCATTTATTAAGTTTAATATTATTTACCTATTTTTTAAAAATACCTGTTAATTTTACCCGGGCTATTCAGTGCGAGGTAAGTGAACTAGAGGATAGAATTAAATATTTTGAAAATATTTTTACTAGTTTTTGTACAAGAATATATAAAAACGTTAATTTAGACAATAATAAAACTAAAAAGACATTCTAAAACCTTTAAAATACCGTAAAATACGAAAAGTTAAATATGAAGGTTATATATGAAGGTTGGCCGATTTTGGTATAAATACGAAAAGCGTTACAATAAATTCTTTGTATACTATACTAACACACACCTTGATTAATATTTTGTTAAAATCTCATCTGGCCGCGTATAAATTAGTGCTATCGCATTATTTTCAGGACCACTTTACCCCTATTCACTTTACCCCGAGACGTCGATTCTTTAAAATGTTTGTTTAAAAAAAGAAAAACCTCTTTTAAAACTCTGTATTCTTGGTAATAGTAAGTAAAACGTATTTGAAGTAATTAGAAAAAAAATCTAGCAATAAAATTGATTATAAATATCTTTAATCGTTATAACGAATTCGACTAACCAACTTTCTTTTAAGGTCGAAAAATACAATTATTTTTCTTTCATAAAATATTAATTGATATGTAATGAAACTTTTTAATTATCATCCTTGCATAATTATCTTTCAGTAAAATTAAAATTAGGCGTAAATAATAATTTGTTGAAGAAATAATAATCATGATTCATTTTACTCGTGTGTTCACTTTACCCCAGTTTCCCTTACTATTGTATAATTAACTTGAGACATACAAAAGTTAGGAAAAAAACCTTGTAGAATGTAGATTCTGGAGCTAATTAAAAAGAATTTTACCCACATTCGAGCATCTTATCTTACATACAGAAAAAGTAAATTTTGCTATAAAATTTTCTTTTTGGTAAGAAGAACGGTGATTGTTTCAAGTAATAACATTCAAATTTCTCGCCTTTAATTTTACCGACCAAGAAATTAATAATTGACATCAGCTATGAATATAAAAAAAAACATGATTTTTTTATAGTCTGTACTTCGTAGAGGTTTATTATAACTTAATCAAGTGCAAGTAAGTTTCAGTCTGGTCCAGGTATAAGTTGTTTGCATTATTATTGGGATATAAAATACCGAATCGTTTCCTATTTTACCGGCTTTTTGTTTTTATGCCCATGGTGGCCCCCTTGATCGTTTAAAGCTCATTTTAATATGAATTAAAAAAAATTCAACCTTCTTAAGTGCGGAGAAAGCTGAAGGAAACAATATCTATGAATTTGTCCCATTTAAAGCCATGTCTAAAATCTAACCATACTCGGAAATATCTACTTATTTTTCTGGATTTTCACCACGTTTTTCTCAAACTTCCCCGCACATAAAGGGATCTAAATTTGTCTCTAAATTCATGTTTTGGTGAATTCTAAATTATGGCATAGCGCGTTTCTTACACATAAAAATTATACACTTAATTATTCTACACAATATAGCATTGGTCAAATTATATATAGATATACTTGACCAATGCTATATTGTGCACAATAATTACGTGTATAATTCTTATGTGTAATGACGCATTGGTATTGGTTTTATACATTTCCCTTCAACGGATAAAATATTATAAATCTGTGGGCATCCTCCTTTCTTCTTTGTAATAAATGAATATTTCAGAGGAAACGTCTTTTTATGCCCTTTAAATTCATACCAGGAAATTGCATTTAAATTTTCAAGGGATTTCATGATGATGTGCAGCATTAAAATGCGTTAAAAAAATGTTAAACTATTTAAAGTTATACATTTTTTAATGCATTTTTCTTCTACAGTTCAGGGGGTCCGAATATCGATTAAAAATTCAAATTCCTAAACATTGTAACTTTGACATGATTTTTAGGCTCTTGTGGTATAAAATATTGCTCGACACCAGTGTCGAAAAGTACTATTTCTTTTAAGAGTCCAGAAAACTTTTTATGATTAAAGGCAATCATTCGGAAGTTTTTTATGCTATCAATACTTAATAATGTCTTAAATTTTACCGTTGTAAAACCTCAAAATCTTGATCCTGCACGTCACAATAAATCACTATTTTTAATACCATATTTATTAAAGGAACTTTGTTCCTCACACGATTCTAGGTGACATGATATGACATGTATTACTAAAAGAGCAGAGCACTTTTCGTTAAATTTCTTTCTATTATTTTGTTTCAGAGATCCAATCGATTTAAAAAGAAAATTTAATATTTTTAAAAAAATTTATTAGATTTACGAAAAAGAATAATATAAAAAATTTTAACGAAAAAGTGCTCCCCTTTTATTGTAATACATGTCAAAAGGAGTCGAATACCGGTAAAAAAAAAGAATTTTCGTTCATCATGTCACCTAGAATCATGTGAGGGACAAAGTTCCTTTAATAAATATGGTATTGAAAATAATGATTTATTGTGCCGTGTAGGATTTTGAGGTTTTACAACGGTAAACATTTGAGATGTTATTGTGTTTCGATAGCTTAAAAATTCTCAGAATGATTGCTTTTAAATATAAAAAGTTTTCTGTACTTGTAAAAAAGAAAATCTTAATTTGGGTTTAACCCAGGCCTACCCCTTAACTAGCAATTGTAAGCCGTGTTAAATTAAATCACCGTAAAAAACATTATTTATGGGGATGCCGGGGTACCGATATTACAGATTTTCGTTTTATTCAGTAAACAACGTATAAGATTTTCAAATTTCGCGAATCTATACACAATTTATTTATAGCTTAGAATGTGCGCACGTTTGTTAAATTGCATTGAAGGAAAAATTGACTGCATAAAAGGAAAAATCGATAATGTCGGTAACGGATACCAGGTATAGAATTCCGCTCTCCACTTATTGCTTAGGACCTCAAAACTAATTAAGGTAGTGAAAAAATAACTTCTGACGAATAAGACCTTGCGGTCAAGGGCCTCCAAAATCAATTCTCTATTTTACTAAAGGAAAATACTTTTATTTAGATAAAACCAAACTTGCTTGCACTAAATAGGCAGTAAAAATAAACCTCTGTGGCGACATCTTCACAAAATTATTGGAATGACATTTTTCCAAATTTGTCGATATTTCATTCCAATAACTTTTTAGGGTGGCCTGTTACTGTTCAATAAAAAGCAAGTGAGTACGCGTATTGTCCATATATCAGTATTTTGACCAATTTAAAGTACAATTAAGTATTCACTTCTCGGTTGGTAAAAAATTCGAGGCTGGAAATTGTAATGATTACGCACCGCTTGCAGCCCCTAAACTCCCGCATGGTCCCTCAAGCTACTTTGAACCCTGCATTCCCCGCACACATCCAAGCACCTCCTTACTCTCATCATCAGCATCAGCATCATCACCATACAACTATCAATAACCACATTCCACGGCATATAATACCCGCAACATACACAAAAGCCATAAAAATCGCTAAAACCCCCGACGGGGGGCCCGTGGTGTCTCTCCCTTCTGCCCACAGATGATCGCGGCGCAGCGGTGCAGGGAAGCTTGCTAGCAACGGCGGCGGGCACTGGTGTCGTCGCTGTCGACGCGTCTCTGCTCCCGGGAGGCAGCTCCTCAACCACAACAACATCAACGTCAACGGCGCCGTCAGCAGTAATAACACCGGGGCCAGGGGCGGCGGCGGCGGCCGGCGTCAGGTCGGCGAGCCTCGAGGAGCTCGCCAGTCTGCAGGCCATCGTACCTCAGCATCTCTAATGTCCGGCTGCACGATCAGGGACAGCCGGCTTGTGCGGCTGTTGGGAGCTGGCAGCAGCAGCCGCCACCACCGCCGCCACCACGACCTCAACGATAGTAAGATAATTCCGAGTCGCGACGACGACGACGACGACGACGACGCTGCAGCGACGACAGACGGAAGCACGGGTCCGGGGGGTACCGGAGCCTCGAGTCCTCATCTTCTACGGCTGCTACTGCTGCGGGCGGACGACGACGATGATGAGCATGATGGTGTACATTGTCGCGCCCGTAACGCGTGACAACGGCTGTATGGAGGAGATCACAATAAGCAACAACAACAACAACAACAACAACAACAACAACAGTACACGCATGTAATAAGATTTGAGATGTAATGATAATAAAGAGAGAAGGGAAAGGAACAGTGTCGCGGAGGAGAGTATAAAGGACTGTGGAGAAGTAAAAAAAAAAGAAAGAAACAATGTGTATAACGCGCTGTCGACGTCATATCCATCGTCATCATCCAGGAGGAGGAGGAGGAGGAGGCCAGCAGCTGCCACGATTTTGACGTACTATCAGTTTTTTTTTTCTTTTTTTTGGACTATGTATACTACTCTTTTTATTTTGTTTTATGTTTCGTTTCGTACAGCGCGCGAAATGAGAAATGAAAGGAAAAAAAAACTTATTATACATACACAGACACATATGATACACGTAAGCGCGACGACGTGCGTTGCATAATTATGTATACAGTATGTGCATTGCCGTGGTGAGGAGAGCTGAGGAGGAGGAGGACCGTGGACACACTCGCGAGCGTATATGTTATATTGTAAACAAAGGGGGGGAATAAATAAGTACGACGACACACGTTGACGAAGGGAGGACTGTGGGGGAGTATATATTGTGTGCGAGAAGGAGAGGCGAGCGGCTGAGACAATTGATAATTGTATTTGAATGAAATAAAAAGGGAGATTGAGCGCGCGCATTCACACACATACACACACACACACACACACACATACACTGGGTCACTCACTCTCTCTTTCTCTCGGTTTATATAGTTATATTTAAACGATAATGGAAGAAAAAGGCAGAAAGAAGCGATGAAACGGAATGCAAAAAATTGAAAACAGGAATAAAAAAAAAAATAACAAAACAAAAAAAAATAAAATACGAATGTTCATTTATATCTGACACAACAATGATAGCTGAATAAACTGTTTGTTATAGCCAAGTACTTTTTGTGCTTTGTGAATACCTATATACAAAAACTTGATTGAAAAAGATTACGAAAAAAAATTACAATGACGATGCATCTCAGTGGTGATTTATATCAGTGCTCATGCGAGGATTCGATGTCAGTCGTCGTTGATCAACGTGCAATGCTTTATATGATTTTTCTTTTTTTTAACCTTGACTGGAAAGAAGTTCTGAATTCATGTATGTTATTCATGTACGATTTATACATAATAAAGTAATGTATGAATAATATATGATTATAGGATAGTTATACATAAATTATTTATTAATTATGTTCAAATCGTACATCTATACCTATACTTGTATCATAAATGTGTTTTTACTCGTTTCGTAAGTTTTAAATACGTACTCTTTTTTCCGCCGGTCAGCTATTGAAAGCAAGTGCTTTATGTCCCTTTTTTAAGCTGTTACGTTGATGAAGAGGGAACATTACGAAGTGGGACGTACTCCGACTCTGCTTGAGCGGATTTATATTTTTTCCAAGGATCTATGAGACATTTTCGATATGATTATATAAATGTAGTATGTTGAGTTGAATCGCGAGGTCCCTTGGGTACGTGTGAGATCTACCTTTACCGATTTGACTATTAATAATTGAATCTATAATTACAATTGGTGCCAAAAACAAATTCACTTGTAGTCGTTCATCGTAAAATTTTGAAGCTATTATCTTAATATTTTCTTTGAAAAACAAGTATACGTTTTAATTTTATCCATATATTAGTAAAAAGAGAACATTAAGATTTTAGCTTTAAGCTCTATACGTGCAATGGTAATCTACTACATTGTGTATTATGAGAGCATTTGGTTTTACATAAATCCAAACAGTTTTTCACTTAGAATCAATTACGTATCATGCTGTCGGTAAAACAGTGTGTCAGTAAAGGTAGAACTTAGACAGTCCATCAAAAGAGAAAAGCCTAACTAAATCTATCACCATTTACACACCGATCTACATATTAGATATTAGAAACAGTATATACTGGGCGAAGTGGAAGAGCAAGGGGAGAAAAGTAACAGGAGAAAATAAGGATAAGTTGTACATTTGTGTACGCTTCGCGCTCTAGAGCGCAATAAAAGTTGTCTCTCTAACTGACTTTCTATCACTATATCTATACCTATATTTTTTGAGTATTAAAAAGTACTGGGAATTTAAAATGTTACTCGTTACCAACTGACTGATGTTGCTTAAAAATTTCATTTCAAGCATAACATACTAAAAGATGACTGAAAGATACGCATTTACCGAATGTTATCAAAACACTGTTTTACCGATTCAATGTTAGTTATGGAGGTAAAGTTTAATTTTTCTATTTAATTAATAATAGTGTGTAGACATTTATCTTGCACAGTCAATATGAATTTTTGAGTCTTTCCCGACATGCCCGTCGGATTATATCTTGTGCATTCTTATTCTTCAAAGTATTGATTTAAAATTCAAAGTATGTATAATATCTATTACTATAGTCAATCACGATAAAGGAGAGCGAAAGAAAAATTTTTGCAACATCGCTTGATTGATAACAAACGTTATTTTAAATATTCAAACATGTAACACTTTTCTTTATGGATCGAACACATTTTTCCTTCTATAAAGAGGTTGAGATCAATAAAACAAATATTTGTACAGAATAATATGATTCATAGACTATGCTCCACTTGCATATCCATTATCGTTTTGATAAAATATACGTCCTTTAATCGATTAATCAGTTCCTTGAAAACTTCTTTTTTAAAAAGTCTATTTTTTATATAATCTTAATCTCTTCTTAATTAGGGTATTAAAAAAAATTGAAAGATTAGGTATGTTATCCATTATGGTTATTGTTACACATTATTATAGTTTGTGAACAGTGTGTAATATCGATCATATTCGTAAACAAAATTTGCAAAAAACTTTTTATATCGCAAATATATTTTATTAAAATTTGAATCGATACGCTTATTTTATTAAAAAAGTGCACATCGATAATATCAAGTGGAGGGTAAAATACATACCGTAAGACACGAGAAAAAACGGCAAACTTCTATACAATATTGGCTAACTAATAGAATATTCGCTTCTCTCTCTTTCTCTCTGTCGATGCCCCCAGCGCCGTTTTTGCCTTATCGCTGTGTATATTTCCGAAATTTTATAATAATAATAATAATAATAATAAATAATAAATAATTATGATACTATATAATGTATAGAGTATATACACGTGGATACACACACAAAGAAGTTTCAGACATTAGTAGTTAGCGAATGAGTCTTCTCTTAATGATGCCAATGAAAGAAAAAAAGTAACAAACTGAACAATGTTCTTTTTTTTATTGTTACACTGTATTACATTGCGTTCTCATTCAATATGCAGCTAATTGAATTAAAATATCGCCGGGAATTCCGTTGATTTTATATATACCTATATCGTATGTTATTGTCGGTTTAATTACATTTAGTTAAGATTAAGAAAAGCCTCTGGATTTACTAAAAAAGAATTTGTGTTTCTTTTTTTATTATTTGCAATCAAGTTTGAATCTTCCACGGGATACAAATTCAACTATCTGAAACAAATGGTTTTTTGGTTTATTAAAAATTTATCTACAATTCTGATTATTTATTATATGTTGTCATGAGACTCAAAACTAAATTTTTTTTAATAAATGAAAAATTAATTAGAGGAGCAATGTATTCATTATAAAAGCCAAAATGAATATTTTGTTCATGCGATTAATTTTGTTTAAGCTAGATTTCTTTTAAGTATCCTAATAGAAGAATGAAAGAAACATATTTTTATATCATTTTTAATTTATTTTTATTTATACATGATATTGAACGGAAACTATAAAAATATAAAACTGTAGAATAGAAGAAAAAATTATTATAATTTTAATCAAATTAAAATTTATGTTTTTTTCTGAATATATCGTGAAAAAGATGAGATTACTTTTATTTAACAATTTTTGACAAGTTGCCATTTTTAAAGAAACTTATGTATGTATAATGTACCAACATTTCTAAAATGGCAGGAGCGGCGCCAAACGTACTTATTTGACACTACCTATATATAATCAGGCAGAGTTAATCAGTACTTTTTCCAAAAAGATCCTGGAAAGTAATAAATTATCGAAAAATCTTGAGAGTATTTAAAGGTATTTATAAAGATATTTTGACTTACACTTCTCTAAAGGCAAGATTAGGTGATTACGTATTAGTCTACACAATTTACAAGTGTAGACAAGTGTATATAATTTTGTAATCTAATATTATGCATTTTGTACATAATATTGGATTATGTAAAATTGTACATAAGAATATGTATGTTTCTACATAGGAGAATCCTGCATGAATAATTATGTGGGTTTCCGGAAAAATGACTTAAGTCCACTTTTCATGTTTTAGAGATATTAAGGTTTAAAGTTTTTAATTTCCATTTAAACTAATGTTAAAAAAATCCATAAATAGTTGATAGCTCACTTATTTTTATACTTTCTTGATTTTTTTCAATATTATCCGAAAATATACTATGTAAGGATACTAAATTCACTCAAAACTCAATTTTCAAAAAAAAGTGAACTTAAGTTGTTTTTCAGGTTCGCCACAGAATTATATTAATTGTTATAATACCTATCTAATTACTATCTACTTTTAAGTTTATGTGCATTTATTATTACCATCAAATGAACGTATTGTAAAAGTTGGAATGTTTTGTGACATTCTTTGTTATACTTTGTATCCATTTTGTAACAAATGTATCAAAATATAATTTTTTGAGAAGTCAAAATCTAAATACTTTATAAATTCTCAAATAAAAAAAAATTTAAAATGTACTGTCAAGTTTTTAAACATGCATACACGATATTCAAGGATTTTTCCGTTAAGACTTCTTAACTCTGCGAGATCTTCTTAATTCATGTTCATACGTTAAGTTTATGATATAATTAGTTTTATAGAAAATATGAAAACGAAAAGTGAATGAGAGCAATTGTGCTGTGGCTTGAAGAAAATAAGCAAATACTTACCAGAAAGAAAAATACTCTGAAACGACTGAAACATAAATATAATGAAGAATTGCATAGCTGCAACTATGTAAGATTTTTGCATGCAAGAGCAAGACTAAAGATATAGCAGAGCAGGTAGGCACTGTTCAAAGAAAAGGACGTAGACAAAAAACGAAAAAAAAATCCGCGGTGGAAAGGTAAAACGACTTAAGTCCATTTTTTGAAATGTCAAGATATTGAGATTTAAATTTTTAAATTGTTGTTTAAACCTATGCAAAAGAAAAGAATAGATTATGAAAAAAAGAGGAAAGTAATAAAATTGTACCTTTTGCAACTTTTGACTTATTAAGCCTTGAAGCCACGGCGGACTTGTATTTAATATTCTAGAAAAAAGATATTGTAATTTTAGTTGCAAATTGTTATTAAAATAATAGCAACAGATATTTCAAGAAATAACGAAGATTGTGAAATTAAAAAAAATGGACTCAAATATCATCAGTTTTTTTACGTATGTTCTTAATTAACAAGTGAGAAACAAGTGTGTTTTCCAAATAAAACATAAAAAACATGTACAGTAAATATAAAATAAAGAAAAATGACATATTTTAAGATTTAAATATTTTAATTTTTCTAGATTGAACGATGGATTAGCGACTTGGAAAAATCTAAGTTCCTATAAAATCAAAGATCGAAAAATAAAATTAAGACCACTTTTATATTATAAAAACAAAGTCACTTTAATAAATCTATAAATCGTGGTACCATTTTTATAAAAGTACCATTGTTTTAAACAGTTTACTTTGGTTTTGCTATTCTATCTTGTTGAGATATTTGAGTTTTACTTTTTTACATATCTATTATAATAAATCTATTATTAATTGTTCTCTTGAATGTTTTATGGTAAAAATTACAATATCTTTTTTTGATTCTTAATTAAAAAAGGATTTAAGAAAAAAAGTAATGGTATGATCGTGAATTTGTGATTCCTTCGATTTCGTATCAGATCTCGCCTGTTATTAGCGAGATTAAAACACAGTATAAAAAATGGACAGGTCACATGCGATTATACCCAATAATGAATTTTCTAAATAGGTATTCTTTGTATTTATCATCGCGTTTTCAAGGTCTATACAATAAAAGCAGTGCTTTTTGGATTAACTGTGAAAATAATGGTTTATCGACATTCCTACGCTCACATAAGCTCGCAATGAAATCTTCTACAATGAGTAAAAAAGAATCGAGCAAACAAAAGGTAAATTTAATTGAATAACTTGCTGCGTGCTATTTTTAAATGATCGATAAAGACAATAAAAATTGAACGAGCGCGCTTTGATTTGAACATGAAGAAAATACATTATGTTTAAAATTTTTTACGAAACCGAAGCAATTTGTAAAGCTTCAGAAATACAGCGGTTTTATTCAAATTTCTGACAGAAGACGTAAAAGGGGAACCTCTACGAAGATTTTGGAAAGACTAGCGACGAGGGCAAACGTACCGAAGATCAACGTAAACATTTTGGTGTCATGATGAAAGACTGTATAATTTAATTAGGTTAATGATAATGTAAAAGGATTACTTAATTATGAAGAGAGAAAATACATTTCCGTTTATATTAAAGCATTTTTTAAATTATATCTATATCTAGCCTCTTTTTTACATATAAGTTTATAATTAACGTCTAAATCTAACTTATTTTTTCTAATACCTAATTTTAAATGTTAAAAGAATGTTGGCAACCATTATTCAAGTTTAGGTATCAACTGCAGAAATATGAAGCTTCATGATAGTAAAAAAAGTTGTGCTAAAAACATAAAGAGGTACCAAAGCCAATTTAAAATTCAAGTTTCGCGCCAAAGAATTACCGACTGAGAAAACTATTTTAGCTAACTAATTAAATATAGAAACCGAATTAAAAATAAACGGCGAGATTTTTAAGTTAACATTTCAATAGCTCGACGAATAATGTTTGAAAAATGTCTCTATAACACTTCATTCAAACTTTATTCGTCAAGCTATTGAAATTTTCACTTGAAAATTTGTAAGAGGATAGATTATAACACGACGGGGGGGGGGGGGGCAAGTATCTCGTCAATTAGTTTAATTTAGTTTCTATCTTAAATTACATCTGAAATAGTAGTTTCTCAGTCGGTAATTTTTCGACGCGAAATTTTAATTGTAAATTGTCTTTGGCACCCCTTAAGTATGTACGTGTGTGGGTGTGGGTGCGTGTGCGCGTGTGTGTGCCTGTGTGTATGTATGTGTAAGATAAGTAATTTAGTATATATAGAAACACAATGCTATTCTTATGGAAAAAAATGTCGTTTCGTAAAAATGAGGCACGTGCGTCAAATCTGTTCATAAATGACTTTAAAAGTGTGCCCACGAATTTTCGTTATTACGTATATATATCTATATCCTGCTACAGTATATGCAAAAGTTAATGCCGTACTTCGGCTTTTGGATTTTTTTCATAACTTTTATGTTCTTTACTAATATTTTAATGCTTTATATTATAAACTAAAGAGTTTTTATTATACATGCAATTTAATGATAATTTTTTCGAAAATTATTTTTCTTTCCTTATTGTCAGTCGGTGAACGTCCTTAACTGGTTTTGGCACACTACTCCTCACTTGGCTTTCTAGGTAAGAATATTTGTGTAATTCGAAAAGGACACCAACACCGAAAAGATTAAAATAGAAATTATATTAATTGTAAGAATTGATTGTGAAAAAAAGTTACCTCCAAATAAACATATCAACTTTTTTAATAAAATTGCAAGCTGAAGAAGATCTGACAATCACAATGATTTAGTCGATGAATCAAAAGCCTAAATAAAAATTTGTATTGTATATAATTAGGATGAAGCATAAAAATTAAAAGTTGATTTTTTACATGAAATAGGTAGAATAGCAAAATAGAATTAGGTCGTATTTTTTCTTTTATCATAAAAATGAAAAATTTGTAAGTTACAGACGTTTATAAAGTTTATAAAGTTTCCAAATTTTATATATATATATATATATATATATATATATATATATATATATATACACACATACTCTAATACTACATGATGTCATGAAACTATAACATCGTGACGTACGCAAATTTCAAATGGCTGTATTTACTTCAATTTTCGTTAAATTGCAAAAATAAAAAATACGACCTAATTATTTTAGCATAAACTATTTGAACATGGAATAAAATAAAATCATGCAACAACCGAATTGTATATTTACATGTACAGAAATATTTAGACTGAAAGTAATCGTTTGACTTTTTATATAAAAAATCATTTAAAATTATGCGTTTCAATTACTGTATAAATACGATTTTTTGGGCGATATTTTTAAAAAATATTACATAGAAAAATTCTTATTTTAAAAACTTAGTAATTAATGCGACCATATTTTGATTTTTAATAGCGAAAGATTTAATACTTTGACGGGAATTTTTAAAGTTACATACGTCTTACGACGATCAATACAATAGCAAAATTGCAAAAGATGGGAAAAAGATACAGATTTTTGATTAAAAAACGATTTTATTTTTATTTTTTTATATTAATTCTTAACCTTCTTTTTTAATAATGAAAGCAGTTTCAAAAGAAAATTGGACTACTTTTAGCTGTTTTAATTTTTTTTAATATTTTCGTCTTTATCTAAAATTCAATGTTTTTCAACATTTGCGCGATAAAAAAGGTTAAATAAACGTCAGAAAAAGTCAAACCCCTATGTCAGTGCGGAAAAAAAATTGACTAAGAAAACAAAAAAGGAATCCTAAATAATTACGAATTTACTTTTACTTAATTATTACAACTATATTACTTTAAAGTAATTTTTCTCAATTCTTTATTTTCTTAACTTTCAGATATAATAGCTAGAATACCCTGGTAGAAAATTATCTAGTTTTATCGAGGCCCTCGATTATTTCCAAGGCAAACTAGATAGATCTACATAGTTCTAGATTAATTTTCTACCAGAGTAGCTATAGAATTTTTTTAGAAACAAAAATAAAATATTATTGCAACATAGATCGCTAAGTTTTACTTAAAAGAATACATACATTTGAGCTGATCAAAATTCATCGATGCATGTTGCGCAAAATAATGTCCCATTTTGATGATTTTCTGGCTGTTCTGATATTTTAAAGGCGGTTTAGAGGGATTGAAACTATTGCAAATATGTTCTTTTTACGTATTATTAAATACAAAAAGAGAAACACTATATTTGTCAATGCTTAACAGATTTTGTTTTTTCCTGCAGCTTCTTCCCAATGAAGAAGACACACGCTCTTTGAACCCAAAAATATAATTATTTTTTATCCGTTCATAATTTTTTTAAGGCAATCACTGTAAAGTTTTCAAAAAATTTCTTTATTTTTGGAAAGAAAAGAATATTGTTTAACGAAAGAAAGCATGCATATCAAAATAAGTTAAATTACCGTGGAAAAAAGTTCGTTTTTAAAGTCGCGTACAATTCTGCACGATGATTCAAGATGTTACAAGATTCAAGATGACATGGAGCTACAATTTTTGCTTTAAAAATCAAACGGCAATGGATTATTAAACGATTAAAAGTCATATCCGAGTTCTTTTTTTGGAGTTTAATGAGTTGATTGATTTTATACTTTAATAACATTTTTAAGATAACTAAATAAAAGAAAAATTTTAACTTGGTAAATACTTGGGTCTTAAAGGGTTAATAGATTTTAAAACATTCTTACAATTACAAATTTTTGGAATATTTGACAAAAAAAAATTTTAAATTATGGCTGAAAAACAGCAGAATTCTATAACTTAACCGCTTGAGTGTCGACGACAAAGAATATTTGCTAAGGAAGATTTTTTAGTAGTTTACTTCGTGGGTAACTTCAATGAATTAAATTTTTAGTAAAAATACCATAAAGAAAAGTTGTAGAATTCACGAAAATACATCTTTTTCTATTATAGTATTTTCGCTAGTATCTAATAATTTCAACAGAATCCCGATTGAACATAACATAATTTTAAACTCTTATTTTCGACACTCAAGGGGTTAAAATATTATTATATTTCATTTGTAACTGCTTTTATAAATCACTTAGAGTATGGCTGCCCCGATAATCGTTGCGTACTTTTCTAGTTTGGCTTAAGGAAGTTCACCGGTGATAATACGGTTAAAAAATTAATTTATATTTCAAATCATTATTAATCGGCACTAACCTTTACTTATAACTTAATATCTTCAATTCATACATTAAAATGTTAAAACATTAAAAGCAACCCAAAAGTTTCAAATAAGGCAGAAAAATAAAGTGCGGTATAAATTTGTCTACAGACTGTACCACAATGTAGGTATACTGATAACAAGATAACATTGTTTACTTAGCCCATATCTTTGAAAGAGGACCGCTAACTATAGATATTTTTGTTTTAGGCAATATAAGTAGTAATTCTTTACAACATATTTATATTAGTTTTTCTAAAAATATATTATTCATTTCTGCGGTTACAAATTAAAATGTCTCTTTAACACATGTTTAACCTATATATACGTGTTAAGTGTTAAGACTCGCAACTTTGACATTGAATATTTCTATTCTGGTACTGACATGGTTCTTACAGTTTTGTAGGATGCATATATAGTACTGTTAATAATATTCTGTCAAAATTTAAAGCATATATATAATAAATCGATTAGCCGGTGAACGTCCTTAAGAGCGGCGTCTTTAAATAATTTCAACGAGCATAAAGATGCTTTTGTAACTGGTCAAAATAATAGTAATGAACTTGGAATTTAGATTTAAAAGAATTTAGGATAATCTCCTAATCTTTAAGATGTTTCTTTATAATTTTTACATCTGCGTACTATGTATTACCAAAATAATTAAAGCCCATTGTTTACTATTCCCTATATAGGTATGAATCAACTTTGTACAACGCGAACGTGCTGTTCGTAGAAAATTTCTTGTGCAAAATGCGACGCATAGGGCTTTGTACAAAATAGGTTTTATACATCTGACTTTGCAAAAAAATCTCTGTGCACTTCGCGAAATGCAGGATTTCGGACCTTGCACGTAATTCGACGTTTCTTATGAAGACAAGTACATTATAGATTTCTTGAAAATACCAGTTCTATTCAGGAACTTCCTATGAAAATGAACAATTTTCAGATTCTTCGATAGAAACTTTCTCTTTCTCAGAAGTTCTATGAAAGAATTAGTGTTTATCAGAAAGGAGAAAAATTAATTATCTTCTTAATTAATGTCGATATGACAACGTAAAATTATTTCAACTTGATTATTGTTCGCGGAAGCGTACGCGATGTACACGCGCAAAAATTGGCATTGTTAACCTTTAATATTTAACAGTTAGTAATAGTTTGAACCATGAAAGTTGTAGTCATTTACGTAAGGTATTTTATCTAGATTTCTTTCAATACAAAAAATAATTTTTAACGGTTAAGCTTCGGTTATCTGAGAACTATCACTGTTAACCATTAACGGCTGGTCACTATAATAATAATATAATAATAAGAGCCAATATTCTACAATGGCGAATATCAGGCGTTCGCGTTTCGTGCTCCAGTATACCAAGTCCTTAACCGTAGGAGTAAAGTTCTACTTTACGCCCTTGGTACATGCAGTACTATTTGTGACATTTTTTTAAAGAAAATACTTAATAAATAATTCTTGAAACAATTAGGCCAATGTTTTCTGTAAACTTCCAGAATCTTCTAAATTAAAGCTATACTATTAGCTTCAATTTGAGAGGTTAAAGATATCCTAACGAAGTAGAGATTTAAATTTGTGGTGCAAAATGTATACAAAAATGACGTGCGTTTTGAACGAGTATACTCGGCTTTCTGCGAAGGGGGGTTAAAAATGTATGTTACAATACAATTTTATTTTTGGTTCTAAAAGAATTCTATATCAAAATTAAGTTTTCAATTTTTTATTTCTATAAAAATGATGTATTTTATTATTAATATTGCCAAGCCAAAATTTGTATTTAATCTTTTATCAATAGGTCTCAACATAGCTTTATAAAAAATGTAATTAAAAAGTAGATTATCAAGCATTTGATCTATCAGAAAAAAATCTGGCGCGCAAAACGCAACTGGATGTTATGAAAATAAAGAATTGAGAAAAATGACTAAAGTTAAATAAAGTTAATTCGCAATTATTTATGATTCTTTTTCTGGTACGAAAAGAATGAAAATCATTAAATTGTAGATAAACGTGAAAAGCTAAAAAAAACAGCTTAATGAAGTCAAATTTTCTTGCGAAAGCTCTTTCATTATTGAGAAAAAAGGTTAAGGAATTAGTATAAAAATATGAAATAACAAATCGATTTTTTTACCAAAAACCTGTACCTATCTTCTTCCCCTAAGTAAAGCTAACTCTATTGCTCGGTTCATAATTCGTGGAGACAAATAGATTGTCAATCTACATGGTATAGTGCGTTTCTTACACATAAGAATTGTACACGTAATTATTGTGCACAATTTAGCATTGGTCAAATATATCTATATATAATTTGACCAATGCTAAATTGTGTACAATAATTACGTGTATAATTCTTATGTGTAAGAAATGCGCTATGCCATCTACATAATACTATTAATATCAAGGAAATATCTAGTAATGAACAAAATATTTGAAAATACAAACTGATAGTAACTATAGTTCTGACACAAAACACAGTTCTGAAATGCAATATTTAACGCTTGATGGCCCATACGACTACTATACAGTGTATCACATAAGTATAAGACAACACTCAATTCTTACAATCATCTTAAAAACCTGTATCTTTGGTAAGAAAAATCGTAAAATAATTTTAAAAGAGGCTAATGAACGGAAATTTAAATTTCTTCCAAATGTCACCAATATATTTTTCTTACATTACATTTATTTGATACATTTACTTTTTACTGATCGGCTACCCCTGTCGAAATTATAAAATGTAATAAAACGTAAAGAATCGTCAAATTGTGGAAGAAATTGTAAACAAACGTATAACAATGTAATAAAATGTAACATAACGTAAAAAAATGTTGGATTTCGGACGTTTTATATTATATTTTCATATATTATCTGGCGTTTTTTACGGTTGCTTACGTTTTATTACTTTAGATTACATTTTCACACTAAAAATTCCGCTCACTATTAACGAAAGTTCCATAATGTCAAATATTCAATTCTGTTTTGTACACGTGAATTGGATTGTATAAGTTTCGTTACCTATCGGTAAAAAATTTAAGCTATATTTCTTTTACAAAATTTCGAAACGTAATAAAACGTAAGGATACATAATAAATCATAAAAATACGTATAAAACGTAAGTTAATCTAAAAATGTCCGAAATCCAACAGTTTCTTACAATTTGTTACGTTTGTTTACGTTTGTTTACGTTTGCTTACATTTTCTTACGTTTTCTTTCGTTTTATTACTTTTTTCTTTTTCACTAGGGTTGGGACTTAAAAGGTTAAATTATGCGCGCCATCAGTAATTCGTTGCAAATTTCCGAATACTCACTGATGTAAAATCGAGCGTTTTGGCGTATTAAATATACAGATCAAAATTAAACTTTTTATCAATAATATTGTTTTAATGAATTGTATTAAATATTAATATTAATATTAATTGTATTAATATTTTATGAGAACGATATAAATTTAGCAATGTCGTTCTTACCGAAATAGCGTAAAAAACGACTAAAAATAAAATCCAACTTCAAACACATAATTTTAATTTTTAATATATATCTAATGCAATAATATAACATAATAATCTACTTTATCTTAAATACATACATAATGTAATTGAATGGGTGCAGTTTGCCATGACAAAATCACTTACGCGGGGATTACCAAGATTGCGCGTGCGTGGCGTACTTTATTCGAAGTGAACCATTTCCGATCGCGATAGGGTGCCTAAGTCGTTTTTGACCGGAAAACAGTCGAGGAAACTCAAAAATTAAACAACATCTATTATTGCTTATATCCAAATCCCAAGGTCCAACAATCATCCTTGAATTTTTTCAGATTATTTTGACTACGATTACCTTAAATCTTGTTATATAACAATTGATACATACAGACTCATGAACGGTCAGGACGTAAACAGGGGAAATCAAACATTTTTCTCGTTTTTTGAAGATTTCTACGTGATAATCTCGAAATTATGAAATTTAAATGTATGCATTAGGTCGAAGTTAACCATTTCCAATCTCGTTAGGGGTGCCTAAATCGTTTTTGACCGAAAAACAGCCGCGTAAATTCAATAATTAAAAAACATCTTTAATGCTTATATCCTAATCCCAAGGCCCAACTATCATCCTTGAATTTTTTCAGAATCGTTTGACTACGATTACCTCAAATCTTGTTATATAACAATCGATATATAAACACTCATCAACGCTCAGGAGGTGAAAAGGGGGAATCATACAATGTTCTCGTTTTTTGAAGAAATCTACCGGATAATCTCAAAATTATAAAATTTAAATGTATGCATTAGGTCGTAGTGAACCATTTCCGATCTCGTTAAGGGGCCTAAATCATTTTTGACCGAAAAAGAGCCGAGGAAACGCAAAAATTAAAAAACATCTTTAATGCTTATATCCTAATCCCAAGGCCCAACTATCATCCTTGAATTTTTTCAGATTATTTTGACTACGATTACCTCAAATCTTGTTATATAACAATCGATATATAAACACTCATCAACGCTCAGAAGGTGAAAAGGGGAAATCATACAATGTTCTCGTATTTTGAAGAAATCTACCGGATAATCTCGATATTATGAAATTTAAATGTATGCATTAGGTCGACGTGAAACATTTCCGATCTCGTTAGGGGAGCCTAAATCGTTTTTGACCGAAAAACAGCCGCGTAAATTCAATAATTAAAAAACATCTTTAATGCTTATATCCTAATCCCAAGGCCCAACTATCATCCTTGAATTTTTTCAGAATCGTTTGACTACGATTACCTCAAATCTTGTTATATAACAATCGATATATAAACACTCATAAACGCTCAGAATGTGAAAAGGGGGAATCATACAATGTTCTCGTTTTTTGAAGAAATCTACCGGATAATCTCGATATTATGAAATTTAAATGTATGCATTAGGTCGACGTGAAACATTTCCGATCTCGTTAGGGGTGCCTAAATCGTTTTTGACCGAAAAACAGCCGCGTAAATTCAATAATTAAAAAACATCTTTAATGCTTATATCCTAATCCCAAGGCCCAAGTATCATCCTAAATTTTTTCAGACTCGTTTCACTACGATTACCTCAAATCTTGTTATATAACAATCGATATATACACACTCATCAACGCTCAGAAGGTGAAAAGGGGAAATCATACAATGTTCTCGTTTTTTGAAGAATTCTACCGGATAATCTCGATATTATGAAATTTAAATGTATGCATTAGGTCGACGTGAAACATTTCCGATCTCGTCAGGGGTGCCTAAATCGTTTTTGACCGAAAAACAGCCGCGTAAATTTAATAATTAAAAAACATCTTTAATGCTTATATCCTAATCCCAAGGCCCAAGTATCATCCTAAATTTTTTCAGACTCGTTTCACTACGATTACCTCAAATCTTGTTATATAACAATCGATATATACACACTCATCAACGCTCAGAAGGTGAAAAGGGGGAATCATACAATGTTCTCGTTTTTTGAAGAATTCTACCGGATAATCTCGATATTATGAAATTTAAATGTATGCATTAGGTCGACGTGAAACATTTCCGATCTCGTTAGGGGTGCCTAAATCGTTTTTGACCGAAAAACAGCCGCGTAAATTCAATAATTAAAAAACATCTTTAATGCTTATATCCTAATCCCAAGGCCCAACTATCATCCTTGAATTTTTTCAGAATCGTTTGACTACGATTACCTCAAATCTTGTTATATAACAATCGATATATAAACACTCATCAACGCTCAGGAGGTGAAAAGGGGGAATCATACAATGTTCTCGTTTTTTGAAGAAATCTACCGGATAATCTCAAAATTATAAAATTTAAATGTATGCATTAGGTCGTAGTGAACCATTTCCGATCTCGTTAAGGGGCCTAAATCATTTTTGACCGAAAAAGAGCCGAGGAAACGCAAAAATTAAAAAACATCTTTAATGCTTATATCCTAATCCCAAGGCCCAACTATCATCCTTGAATTTTTTCAGATTATTTTGACTACGATTACCTCAAATCTTGTTATATAACAATCGATATATAAACACTCATCAACGCTCAGAAGGTGAAAAGGGGAAATCATACAATGTTCTCGTTTTTTGAAGAAATCTACCGGATAATCTCGATATTATGAAATTTAAATGTATGCATTAGGTCGACGTGAAACATTTCCGATCTCGTTAGGGGAGCCTAAATCGTTTTTGACCGAAAAACAGCCGCGTAAATTCAATAATTAAAAAACATCTTTAATGCTTATATCCTAATCCCAAGGCCCAACTATCATCCTTGAATTTTTTCAGAATCGTTTGACTACGATTACCTCAAATCTTGTTATATAACAATCGATATATAAACACTCATCAACGCTCAGGAGGTGAAAAGGGGGAATCATACAATGTTCTCGTTTTTTGAAGAAATCTACCGGATAATCTCAAAATTATAAAATTTAAATGTATGCATTAGGTCGTAGTGAACCATTTCCGATCTCGTTAAGGGGCCTAAATCATTTTTGACCGAAAAAGAGCCGAGGAAACGCAAAAATTAAAAAACATCTTTAATGCTTATATCCTAATCCCAAGGCCCAACTATCATCCTTGAATTTTTTCAGATTATTTTGACTACGATTACCTCAAATCTTGTTATATAACAATCGATATATAAACACTCATCAACGCTCAGAAGGTGAAAAGGGGAAATCATACAATGTTCTCGTATTTTGAAGAAATCTACCGGATAATCTCGATATTATGAAATTTAAATGTATGCATTAGGTCGACGTGAAACATTTCCGATCTCGTTAGGGGAGCCTAAATCGTTTTTGACCGAAAAACAGCCGCGTAAATTCAATAATTAAAAAACATCTTTAATGCTTATATCCTAATCCCAAGGCCCAACTATCATCCTTGAATTTTTTCAGAATCGTTTGACTACGATTACCTCAAATCTTGTTATATAACAATCGATATATAAACACTCATAAACGCTCAGAATGTGAAAAGGGGGAATCATACAATGTTCTCGTTTTTTGAAGAAATCTACCGGATAATCTCGATATTATGAAATTTAAATGTATGCATTAGGTCGACGTGAAACATTTCCGATCTCGTTAGGGGTGCCTAAATCGTTTTTGACCGAAAAACAGCCGCGTAAATTCAATAATTAAAAAACATCTTTAATGCTTATATCCTAATCCCAAGGCCCAAGTATCATCCTAAATTTTTTCAGACTCGTTTCACTACGATTACCTCAAATCTTGTTATATAACAATCGATATATACACACTCATCAACGCTCAGAAGGTGAAAAGGGGAAATCATACAATGTTCTCGTTTTTTGAAGAATTCTACCGGATAATCTCGATATTATGAAATTTAAATGTATGCATTAGGTCGACGTGAAACATTTCCGATCTCGTCAGGGGTGCCTAAATCGTTTTTGACCGAAAAACAGCCGCGTAAATTTAATAATTAAAAAACATCTTTAATGCTTATATCCTAATCCCAAGGCCCAAGTATCATCCTAAATTTTTTCAGACTCGTTTCACTACGATTACCTCAAATCTTGTTATATAACAATCGATATATACACACTCATCAACGCTCAGAAGGTGAAAAGGGGGAATCATACAATGTTCTCGTTTTTTGAAGAATTCTACCGGATAATCTCGATATTATGAAATTTAAATGTATGCATTAGGTCGACGTGAAACATTTCCGATCTCGTTAGGGGTGCCTAAATCGTTTTTGACCGAAAAACAGCCGCGTAAATTCAATAATTAAAAAACATCTTTAATGCTTATATCCTAATCCCAAGGCCCAACTATCATCCTTGAATTTTTTCAGAATCGTTTGACTACGATTACCTCAAATCTTGTTATATAACAATCGATATATAAACACTCATCAACGCTCAGGAGGTGAAAAGGGGGAATCATACAATGTTCTCGTTTTTTGAAGAAATCTACCGGATAATCTCAAAATTATAAAATTTAAATGTATGCATTAGGTCGTAGTGAACCATTTCCGATCTCGTTAAGGGGCCTAAATCATTTTTGACCGAAAAAGAGCCGAGGAAACGCAAAAATTAAAAAACATCTTTAATGCTTATATCCTAATCCCAAGGCCCAACTATCATCCTTGAATTTTTTCAGATTATTTTGACTACGATTACCTCAAATCTTGTTATATAACAATCGATATATAAACACTCATCAACGCTCAGAAGGTGAAAAGGGGAAATCATACAATGTTCTCGTTTTTTGAAGAAATCTACCGGATAATCTCGATATTATGAAATTTAAATGTATGCATTAGGTCGACGTGAAACATTTCCGATCTCGTTAGGGGAGCCTAAATCGTTTTTGACCGAAAAACAGCCGCGTAAATTCAATAATTAAAAAACATCTTTAATGCTTATATCCTAATCCCAAGGCCCAACTATCATCCTTGAATTTTTTCAGAATCGTTTGACTACGATTACCTCAAATCTTGTTATATAACAATCGATATATAAACACTCATCAACGCTCAGGAGGTGAAAAGGGGGAATCATACAATGTTCTCGTTTTTTGAAGAAATCTACCGGATAATCTCAAAATTATAAAATTTAAATGTATGCATTAGGTCGTAGTGAACCATTTCCGATCTCGTTAAGGGGCCTAAATCATTTTTGACCGAAAAAGAGCCGAGGAAACGCAAAAATTAAAAAACATCTTTAATGCTTATATCCTAATCCCAAGGCCCAACTATCATCCTTGAATTTTTTCAGATTATTTTGACTACGATTACCTCAAATCTTGTTATATAACAATCGATATATAAACACTCATCAACGCTCAGAAGGTGAAAAGGGGAAATCATACAATGTTCTCGTTTTTTGAAGAAATCTACCGGATAATCTCGATATTATGAAATTTAAATGTATGCATTAGGTCGACGTGAAACATTTCCGATCTCGTTAGGGGAGCCTAAATCGTTTTTGACCGAAAAACAGCCGCGTAAATTCAATAATTAAAAAACATCTTTAATGCTTATATCCTAATCCCAAGGCCCAACTATCATCCTTGAATTTTTTCAGAATCGTTTGACTACGATTACCTCAAATCTTGTTATATAACAATCGATATATAAACACTCATCAACGCTCAGGAGGTGAAAAGGGGGAATCATACAATGTTCTCGTTTTTTGAAGAAATCTACCGGATAATCTCAAAATTATAAAATTTAAATGTATGCATTAGGTCGTAGTGAACCATTTCCGATCTCGTTAAGGGGCCTAAATCATTTTTGACCGAAAAAGAGCCGAGGAAACGCAAAAATTAAAAAACATCTTTAATGCTTATATCCTAATCCCAAGGCCCAACTATCATCCTTGAATTTTTTCAGATTATTTTGACTACGATTACCTCAAATCTTGTTATATAACAATCGATATATAAACACTCATCAACGCTCAGAAGGTGAAAAGGGGAAAAAATACAATGTTCTCGTTTTTTGAAGAAATCTACCGGATAATCTCGATATTATGAAATTTAAATGTATGCATTAGGTCGACGTGAAACATTTCCGATCTCGTTAGGGGAGCCTAAATCGTTTTTGACCGAAAAACAGCCGCGTAAATTCAATAATTAAAAAACATCTTTAATGCTTATATCCTAATCCCAAGGCCCAACTATCATCCTTGAATTTTTTCAGAATCGTTTGACTACGATTACCTCAAATCTTGTTATATAACAATCGATATATAAACACTCATAAACGCTCAGAATGTGAAAAGGGGGAATCATACAATGTTCTCGTTTTTTGAAGAAATCTACCGGATAATCTCGATATTATGAAATTTAAATGTATGCATTAGGTCGACGTGAAACATTTCCGATCTCGTTAGGGGTGCCTAAATCGTTTTTGACCGAAAAACAGCCGCGTAAATTCAATAATTAAAAAACATCTTTAATGCTTATATCCTAATCCCAAGGCCCAAGTATCATCCTAAATTTTTTCAGACTCGTTTCACTACGATTACCTCAAATCTTGTTATATAACAATCGATATATACACACTCATCAACGCTCAGAAGGTGAAAAGGGGAAATCATACAATGTTCTCGTTTTTTGAAGAATTCTACCGGATAATCTCGATATTATGAAATTTAAATGTATGCATTAGGTCGACGTGAAACATTTCCGATCTCGTTAGGGGTGCCTAAATCGTTTTTGACAGAAAAACAGCCGCGTAAATTCAATAATTAAAAAACATCTTTAATGCTTATATCCTAATCCCAAGGCCCAACTATCATCCTTGAATTTTTTCAGAATCGTTTGACTACGATTACCTCAAATCTTGTTATATAACAATCGATATATAAACACTCATCAACGCTCAGGAGGTGAAAAGGGGGAATCATACAATGTTCTCGTTTTTTGAAGAAATCTACCGGATAATCTCGATATTATGAAATTTAACTGTATGCATTAGGTCGACGTGAAACATTTCCGATCTCGTTAGGGGTGCCTAAATCGTTTTTGACCGAAAAACAGCCGCGTAAATTCAATAATTAAAAAACATCTTTTATTGCTTATCTCCTAATCCCAAGGCCCAAGTATCATCCTAAATTTTTTCAGACTCGTTTCACTACGATTACCTCAAATCTTGTTATATAACAATCGATATATACACACTCATCAACGCTCAGAAGGTGAAAAGGGGAAATCATACAATGTTCTCGTTTTTTGAAGAATTCTACCGGATAATCTCGATATTATGAAATTTAAATGTATGCATTAGGTCGACGTGAAACATTTCCGATCTCGTTAGGGGTGCCTAAATCGTTTTTGACCGAAAAACAGCCGCGTAAATTCAATAATTAAAAAACATCTTTAATGCTTATATCCTAATCCCAAGGCCCAACTATCATCCTTGAATTTTTTCAGAATCGTTTGACTACGATTACCTCAAATCTTGTTATATAACAATCGATATATAAACACTCATCAACGCTCAGGAGGTGAAAAGGGGGAATCATACAATGTTCTCGTTTTTTGAAGAAATCTACCGGATAATCTCGATATTATGAAATTTAAATGTATGCATTAGGTCGACGTGAAACATTTCCGATCTCGTTAGGGGAGCCTAAATCGTTTTTGACCGAAAAACAGCCGCGTAAATTCAATAATTAAAAAACATCTTTAATGCTTATATCCTAATCCCAAGGCCCAACTATCATCCTTGAATTTTTTCAGAATCGTTTGACTACGATTACCTCAAATCTTGTTATATAACAATCGATATATAAACACTCATAAACGCTCAGAATGTGAAAAGGGGGAATCATACAATGTTCTCGTTTTTTGAAGAAATCTACCGGATAATCTCGATATTATGAAATTTAAATGTATGCATTAGGTCGACGTGAAACATTTCCGATCTCGTTAGGGGTGCCTAAATCGTTTTTGACCGAAAAACAGCCGCGTAAATTCAATAATTAAAAAACATCTTTAATGCTTATATCCTAATCCCAAGGCCCAAGTATCATCCTAAATTTTTTCAGACTCGTTTCACTACGATTACCTCAAATCTTGTTATATAACAATCGATATATACACACTCATCAACGCTCAGAAGGTGAAAAGGGGAAATCATACAATGTTCTCGTTTTTTGAAGAATTCTACCGGATAATCTCGATATTATGAAATTTAAATGTATGCATTAGGTCGACGTGAAACATTTCCGATCTCGTTAGGGGTGCCTAAATCGTTTTTGACAGAAAAACAGCCGCGTAAATTCAATAATTAAAAAACATCTTTAATGCTAATATCCTAATCCCAAGGCCCAACTATCATCCTTGAATTTTTTCAGAATCGTTTGACTACGATTACCTCAAATCTTGTTATATAACAATCGATATATACACACTCATCAACGCTCAGAAGGTGAAAAGGGGAAATCATACAATGTTCTCGTTTTTTGAAGAATTCTACCGGATAATCTCGATATTATGAAATTTAAATGTATGCATTAGGTCGACGTGAAACATTTCCGATCTCGTTAGGGGTGCCTAAATCGTTTTTGACCGAAAAACAGCCGCGTAAATTCAATAATTAAAAAACATCTTTAATGCTTATATCCTAATCCCAAGGCCCAAGTATCATCCTTGAATTTTTTCAGAATCGTTTGACTACGATTACCTCAAATCTTGTTATATAACAATCGATATATAAACACTCATCAACGCTCAGGAGGTGAAAAGGGGGAATCATACAATGTTCTCGTTTTTTGAAGAAATCTACCGGATAATCTCGATATTATGAAATTTAACTGTATGCATTAGGTCGACGTGAAACATTTCCGATCTCGTTAGGGGTGCCTAAATCGTTTTTGACCGAAAAACAGCCGCGTAAATTCAATAATTAAAAAACATCTTTTATTGCTTATATCCTAATCCCAAGGCCCAAGTATCATCCTAAATTTTTTCAGACTCGTTTCACTACGATTACCTCAAATCTTGTTATATAACAATCGATATATACACACTCATCAACGCTCAGAAGGTGAAAAGGGGAAATCATACAATGTTCTCGTTTTTTGAAGAATTCTACCGGATAATCTCGATATTATGAAATTTAAATGTATGCATTAGGTCGACGTGAAACATTTCCGATCTCGTTAGGGGTGCCTAAATCGTTTTTGACCGAAAAACAGCCGCGTAAATTCAATAATTAAAAAACATCTTTAATGCTTATATCCTAATCCCAAGGCCCAACTATCATCCTTGAATTTTTTCAGAATCGTTTGACTACGATTACCTCAAATCTTGTTATATAACAATCGATATATAAACACTCATCAACGCTCAGGAGGTGAAAAGGGGGAATCATACAATGTTCTCGTTTTTTGAAGAAATCTACCGGATAATCTCGATATTATGAAATTTAAATGTATGCATTAGGTCGACGTGAAACATTTCCGATCTCGTTAGGGGAGCCTAAATCGTTTTTGACCGAAAAACAGCCGCGTAAATTCAATAATTAAAAAACATCTTTAATGCTTATATCCTAATCCCAAGGCCCAACTATCATCCTTGAATTTTTTCAGAATCGTTTGACTACGATTACCTCAAATCTTGTTATATAACAATCGATATATAAACACTCATAAACGCTCAGAATGTGAAAAGGGGGAATCATACAATGTTCTCGTTTTTTGAAGAAATCTACCGGATAATCTCGATATTATGAAATTTAAATGTATGCATTAGGTCGACGTGAAACATTTCCGATCTCGTTAGGGGTGCCTAAATCGTTTTTGACCGAAAAACAGCCGCGTAAATTCAATAATTAAAAAACATCTTTAATGCTTATATCCTAATCCCAAGGCCCAAGTATCATCCTAAATTTTTTCAGACTCGTTTCACTACGATTACCTCAAATCTTGTTATATAACAATCGATATATACACACTCATCAACGCTCAGAAGGTGAAAAGGGGAAATCATACAATGTTCTCGTTTTTTGAAGAATTCTACCGGATAATCTCGATATTATGAAATTTAAATGTATGCATTAGGTCGACGTGAAACATTTCCGATCTCGTTAGGGGTGCCTAAATCGTTTTTGACAGAAAAACAGCCGCGTAAATTCAATAATTAAAAAACATCTTTAATGCTTATATCCTAATCCCAAGGCCCAACTATCATCCTTGAATTTTTTCAGAATCGTTTGACTACGATTACCTCAAATCTTGTTATATAACAATCGATATATAAACACTCATCAACGCTCAGGAGGTGAAAAGGGGGAATCATACAATGTTCTCGTTTTTTGAAGAAATCTACCGGATAATCTCGATATTATGAAATTTAAATGTATGCATTAGGTCGACGTGAAACATTTCCGATCTCGTTAGGGGAGCCTAAATCGTTTTTGACCGAAAAACAGCCGCGTAAATTCAATAATTAAAAAACATCTTTAATGCTTATATCCTAATCCCAAGGCCCAAGTATCATCCTAAATTTTTTCAGACTCGTTTCACTACGATTACCTCAAATCTTGTTATATAACAATCGATATATACACACTCATCAACGCTCAGAAGGTGAAAAGGGGAAATCATACAATGTTCTCGTTTTTTGAAGAATTCTACCGGATAATCTCGATATTATGAAATTTAAATGTATGCATTAGGTCGACGTGAAACATTTCCGATCTCGTTAGGGGTGCCTAAATCGTTTTTGACAGAAAAACAGCCGCGTAAATTCAATAATTAAAAAACATCTTTAATGCTTATATCCTAATCCCAAGGCCCAACTATCATCCTTGAATTTTTTCAGAATCGTTTGACTACGATTACCTCAAATCTTGTTATATAACAATCGATATATACACACTCATCAACGCTCAGAAGGTGAAAAGGGGAAATCATACAATGTTCTCGTTTTTTGAAGAATTCTACCGGATAATCTCGATATTATGAAATTTAAATGTATGCATTAGGTCGACGTGAAACATTTCCGATCTCGTTAGGGGTGCCTAAATCGTTTTTGACCGAAAAACAGCCGCGTAAATTCAATAATTAAAAAACATCTTTAATGCTTATATCCTAATCCCAAGGCCCAAGTATCATCCTTGAATTTTTTCAGAATCGTTTGACTACGATTACCTCAAATCTTGTTATATAACAATCGATATATAAACACTCATCAACGCTCAGGAGGTGAAAAGGGGGAATCATACAAAGTTCTCGTTTTTTGAAGAAATCTACCGGATAATCTCAAAATTATAAAATTTAAATGTATGCATTAGGTCGTAGTGAACCATTTCCGATCTCGTTAAGGGGCCTAAATCATTTTTGACCGAAAAAGAGCCGAGGTAACGCAAAAATTAAAAAACATCTTTAATGCTTATATCCTAATCCCAAGGCCCAACTATCATCCTTGAATTTTTTCAGATTATTTTGACTACGATTACCTCAAATCTTGTTATATAACAATCGATATATAAACACTCATCAACGCTCAGAAGGTGAAAAGGGGAAATCATACAATGTTCTCGTTTTTTGAAGAAATCTACCGGATAATCTCGATATTATGAAATTTAAATGTATGCATTAGGTCGACGTGAAACATTTCCGATCTCGTTAGGGGAGCCTAAATCGTTTTTGACCGAAAAACAGCCGCGTAAATTCAATAATTAAAAAACATCTTTAATGCTTATATCCTAATCCCAAGGCCCAACTATCATCCTTGAATTTTTTCAGAATCGTTTGACTACGATTACCTCAAATCTTGTTATATAGCAATCGATATATAAACACTCATAAACGCTCAGAATGTGAAAAGGGGGAATCATACAATGTTCTCGTTTTTTGAAGAAATCTACCGGATAATCTCGATATTATGAAATTTAAATGTATGCATTAGGTCGACGTGAAACATTTCCGATCTCGTTAGGGGTGCCTAAATCGTTTTTGACCGAAAAACAGCCGCGTAAATTCAATAATTAAAAAACATCTTTAATGCTTATATCCTAATCCCAAGGCCCAAGTATCATCCTAAATTTTTTCAGACTCGTTTCACTACGATTACCTCAAATCTTGTTATATAACAATCGATATATACACACTCATCAACGCTCAGAAGGTGAAAAGGGGAAATCATACAATGTTCTCGTTTTTTGAAGAATTCTACCGGATAATCTCGATATTATGAAATTTAAATGTATGCATTAGGTCGACGTGAAACATTTCCGATCTCGTTAGGGGTGCCTAAATCGTTTTTGACCGAAAAACAGCCGCGTAAATTCAATAATTAAAAAACATCTTTAATGCTTATATCCTAATCCCAAGGCCCAACTATCATCCTTGAATTTTTTCAGAATCGTTTGACTACGATTACCTCAAATCTTGTTATATAACAATCGATATATAAACACTCATCAACGCTCAGGAGGTGAAAAGGGGGAATCATACAATGTTCTCGTTTTTTGAAGAAATCTACCGGATAATCTCGATATTATGAAATTTAAATGTATGCATTAGGTCGACGTGAAACATTTCCGATCTCGTTAGGGGAGCCTAAATCGTTTTTGACCGAAAAACAGCCGCG
Source organism: Gastracanthus pulcherrimus (assembly GCA_949152435.1). NCBI lineage: Eukaryota > Metazoa > Arthropoda > Insecta > Hymenoptera > Pteromalidae > Gastracanthus > Gastracanthus pulcherrimus. The sequence goes on along the minus strand of OX424572.1, from coordinate 83,562,041 downwards.
TAAATTCAATAATTAAAAAACATCTTTAATGCTTATATCCTAATCCCAAGGCCCAACTATCATCCTTGAATTTTTTCAGAATCGTTTGACTACGATTACCTCAAATCTTGTTATATAACAATCGATATATAAACACTCATAAACGCTCAGAATGTGAAAAGGGGGAATCATACAATGTTCTCGTTTTTTGAAGAAATCTACCGGATAATCTCGATATTATGAAATTTAAATGTATGCATTAGGTCGACGTGAAACATTTCCGATCTCGTTAGGGGTGCCTAAATCGTTTTTGACCGAAAAACAGCCGCGTAAATTCAATAATTAAAAAACATCTTTAATGCTTATATCCTAATCCCAAGGCCCAAGTATCATCCTAAATTTTTTCAGACTCGTTTCACTACGATTACCTCAAATCTTGTTATATAACAATCGATATATACACACTCATCAACGCTCAGAAGGTGAAAAGGGGAAATCATACAATGTTCTCGTTTTTTGAAGAATTCTACCGGATAATCTCGATATTATGAAATTTAAATGTATGCATTAGGTCGACGTGAAACATTTCCGATCTCGTTAGGGGTGCCTAAATCGTTTTTGACAGAAAAACAGCCGCGTAAATTCAATAATTAAAAAACATCTTTAATGCTTATATCCTAATCCCAAGGCCCAACTATCATCCTTGAATTTTTTCAGAATCGTTTGACTACGATTACCTCAAATCTTGTTATATAACAATCGATATATAAACACTCATCAACGCTCAGGAGGTGAAAAGGGGGAATCATACAATGTTCTCGTTTTTTGAAGAAATCTACCGGATAATCTCGATATTATGAAATTTAAATGTATGCATTAGGTCGACGTGAAACATTTCCGATCTCGTTAGGGGAGCCTAAATCGTTTTTGACCGAAAAACAGCCGCGTAAATTCAATAATTAAAAAACATCTTTAATGCTTATATCCTAATCCCAAGGCCCAAGTATCATCCTAAATTTTTTCAGACTCGTTTCACTACGATTACCTCAAATCTTGTTATATAACAATCGATATATACACACTCATCAACGCTCAGAAGGTGAAAAGGGGAAATCATACAATGTTCTCGTTTTTTGAAGAATTCTACCGGATAATCTCGATATTATGAAATTTAAATGTATGCATTAGGTCGACGTGAAACATTTCCGATCTCGTTAGGGGTGCCTAAATCGTTTTTGACAGAAAAACAGCCGCGTAAATTCAATAATTAAAAAACATCTTTAATGCTTATATCCTAATCCCAAGGCCCAACTATCATCCTTGAATTTTTTCAGAATCGGTTGACTACGATTACCTCAAATCTTGTTATATAACAATCGATATATACACACTCATCAACGCTCAGAAGGTGAAAAGGGGAAATCATACAATGTTCTCGTTTTTTGAAGAATTCTACCGGATAATCTCGATATTATGAAATTTAAATGTATGCATTAGGTCGACGTGAAACATTTCCGATCTCGTTAGGGGTGCCTAAATCGTTTTTGACCGAAAAACAGCCGCGTAAATTCAATAATTAAAAAACATCTTTAATGCTTATATCCTAATCCCAAGGCCCAAGTATCATCCTTGAATTTTTTCAGAATCGTTTGACTACGATTACCTCAAATCTTGTTATATAACAATCGATATATAAACACTCATCAACGCTCAGGAGGTGAAAAGGGGGAATCATACAAAGTTCTCGTTTTTTGAAGAAATCTACCGGATAATCTCAAAATTATAAAATTTAAATGTATGCATTAGGTCGTAGTGAACCATTTCCGATCTCGTTAAGGGGCCTAAATCATTTTTGACCGAAAAAGAGCCGAGGTAACGCAAAAATTAAAAAACATCTTTAATGCTTATATCCTAATCCCAAGGCCCAACTATCATCCTTGAATTTTTTCAGATTATTTTGACTACGATTACCTCAAATCTTGTTATATAACAATCGATATATAAACACTCATCAACGCTCAGAAGGTGAAAAGGGGAAATCATACAATGTTCTCGTTTTTTGAAGAAATCTACCGGATAATCTCGATATTATGAAATTTAAATGTATGCATTAGGTCGACGTGAAACATTTCCGATCTCGTTAGGGGAGCCTAAATCGTTTTTGACCGAAAAACAGCCGCGTAAATTCAATAATTAAAAAACATCTTTAATGCTTATATCCTAATCCCAAGGCCCAACTATCATCCTTGAATTTTTTCAGAATCGTTTGACTACGATTACCTCAAATCTTGTTATATAGCAATCGATATATAAACACTCATAAACGCTCAGAATGTGAAAAGGGGGAATCATACAATGTTCTCGTTTTTTGAAGAAATCTACCGGATAATCTCGATATTATGAAATTTAAATGTATGCATTAGGTCGACGTGAAACATTTCCGATCTCGTTAGGGGTGCCTAAATCGTTTTTGACCGAAAAACAGCCGCGTAAATTCAATAATTAAAAAACATCTTTAATGCTTATATCCTAATCCCAAGGCCCAAGTATCATCCTAAATTTTTTCAGACTCGTTTCACTACGATTACCTCAAATCTTGTTATATAACAATCGATATATACACACTCATCAACGCTCAGAAGGTGAAAAGGGGAAATCATACAATGTTCTCGTTTTTTGAAGAATTCTACCGGATAATCTCGATATTATGAAATTTAAATGTATGCATTAGGTCGACGTGAAACATTTCCGATCTCGTTAGGGGTGCCTAAATCGTTTTTGACCGAAAAACAGCCGCGTAAATTCAATAATTAAAAAACATCTTTAATGCTTATATCCTAATCCCAAGGCCCAAGTATCATCCTAAATTTTTTCAGACTCGTTTCACTACGATTACCTCAAATCTTGTTATATAACAATCGATATATACACACTCATTAACGCTCAGAAGGTGAAAAGGGGGAATCATACAATGTTCTCGTTTTTTGAAGAATTCTACCGGATAATCTCGATATTATGAAATTTAAATGTATGCATTAGGTCGACGTGAAACATTTCCGATCTCGTTAGGGGTGCCTAAATCGTTTTTGACCGAAAAACAGCCGCGTAAATTCAATAATTAAAAAACATCTTTAATGCTTATATCCTAATCCCAAGGCCCAACTATCATCCTTGAATTTTTTCAGAATCGTTTGACTACGATTACCTCAAATCTTGTTATATAACAATCCATATATAAACACTCATCAACGCTCAGGAGGTGAAAAGGGGGAATCATACAATGTTCTCGTTTTTTGAAGAAATCTACCGGATAATCTCGATATTATGAAATTTAACTGTATGCATTAGGTCGACGTGAAACATTTCCGATCTCGTTAGGGGTGCCTAAATCGTTTTTGACCGAAAAACAGCCGCGTAAATTCAATAATTAAAAAACATCTTTTATTGCTTATATCCTAATCCCAAGGCCCAAGTATCATCCTAAATTTTTTCAGACTCGTTTCACTACGATTACCTCAAATCTTGTTATATAACAATCGATATATACACACTCATCAACGCTCAGAAGGTGAAAAGGGGAAATCATACAATGTTCTCGTTTTTTGAAGAATTCTACCGGATAATCTCGATATTATGAAATTTAAATGTATGCATTAGGTCGACGTGAAACATTTCCGATCTCGTTAGGGGTGCCTAAATCGTTTTTGACCGAAAAACAGCCGCGTAAATTCAATAATTAAAAAACATCTTTATTGCTTATATCCTAATCCCAAGGCCCAAGTATCATCCTAAATTTTTTCAGACTCGTTTCACTACGATTACCTCAAATCTTGTTATATAAATATCGATATATACACACTCATCAACGCTCAGAAGGTGAAAAGGGGAAATCATACAATGTTCTCGTTTTTTGAAGAATTCTACCGGATAATCTCGATATTATGAAATTTAAATGTATGCATTAGGTCGTCGTGAAACATTTCCGATCTCGTCGGGGGTGCCTAAATCGTTTTTGACCGAAAAACAGCCGCGTAAATTTAATAATTAAAAAACATCTTTAATGCTTATATCCTAATCCCAAGGCCCAAGTATCATCCTAAATTTTTTCAGACTCGTTTCACTACGATTACCTCAAATCTTGTTATATAACAATCGATATATACACACTCATCAACGCTCAGAAGGTGAAAAGGGGGAATCATACAATGTTCTCGTTTTTTGAAGAATTCTACCGGATAATCTCGATATTATGAAATTTAAATGTATGCATTAGGTCGACGTGAAACATTTCCGATCTCGTTAGGGGTGCCTAAATCGTTTTTGACCGAAAAACAGCCGCGTAAATTCAATAATTAAAAAACATCTTTAATGCTTATATCCTAATCCCAAGGCCCAACTATCATCCTTGAATTTTTTCAGAATCGTTTGACTACGATTACCTCAAATCTTGTTATATAACAATCCATATATAAACACTCATCAACGCTCAGGAGGTGAAAAGGGGGAATCATACAATGTTCTCGTTTTTTGAAGAAATCTACCGGATAATCTCGATATTATGAAATTTAACTGTATGCATTAGGTCGACGTGAAACATTTCCGATCTCGTTAGGGGTGCCTAAATCGTTTTTGACCGAAAAACAGCCGCGTAAATTCAATAATTAAAAAACATCTTTTATTGCTTATATCCTAATCCCAAGGCCCAAGTATCATCCTAAATTTTTTCAGACTCGTTTCACTACGATTACCTCAAATCTTGTTATATAACAATCGATATATACACACTCATCAACGCTCAGAAGGTGAAAAGGGGAAATCATACAATGTTCTCGTTTTTTGAAGAATTCTACCGGATAATCTCGATATTATGAAATTTAAATGTATGCATTAGGTCGACGTGAAACATTTCCGATCTCGTTAGGGGTGCCTAAATCGTTTTTGACCGAAAAACAGCCGCGTAAATTCAATAATTAAAAAACATCTTTATTGCTTATATCCTAATCCCAAGGCCCAAGTATCATCCTAAATTTTTTCAGACTCGTTTCACTACGATTACCTCAAATCTTGTTATATAAATATCGATATATACACACTCATCAACGCTCAGAAGGTGAAAAGGGGAAATCATACAATGTTCTCGTTTTTTGAAGAATTCTACCGGATAATCTCGATATTATGAAATTTAAATGTATGCATTAGGTCGTCGTGAAACATTTCCGATCTCGTCGGGGGTGCCTAAATCGTTTTTGACCGAAAAACAGCCGCGTAAATTTAATAATTAAAAAACATCTTTAATGCTTATATCCTAATCCCAAGGCCCAAGTATCATCCTAAATTTTTTCAGACTCGTTTCACTACGATTACCTCAAATCTTGTTATATAACAATCGATATATACACACTCATCAACGCTCAGAAGGTGAAAAGGGGGAATCATACAATGTTCTCGTTTTTTGAAGAATTCTACCGGATAATCTCGATATTATGAAATTTAAATGCATGCATTAGGTCGACGTGAAACATTTCCGATCTCGTTAGGGGTGCCTAAATCGTTTTTGACCGAAAAACAGCCGCGTAAATTCAATAATTAAAAAACATCTTTAATGCTTATATCCTAATCCCAAGGCCCAAGTATCATCCTTGAATTTTTTCAGAATCGTTTGACTACGATTACCTCAAATCTTGTTATATAACAATCGATATATAAACACTCATCAACGCTCAGGAGGTGAAAAGGGGGAATCATACAATGTTCTCGTTTTTTGAAGAAATCTACCGGATAATCTCGATATTATGAAATTTAACTGTATGCATTAGGTCGACGTGAAACATTTCCGATCTCGTTAGGGGTGCCTAAATCGTTTTTGACCGAAAAACAGCCGCGTAAATTCAATAATTAAAAAACATCTTTTATTGCTTATATCCTAATCCCAAGGCCCAACTATCATCCTTGAATTTTTTCAGAATCGTTTGACTACGTTTACCTCAAATCTTGTTATATAACAATCGATATATAAACATTCAGCTGTTCCTCGGCTGTTTTTCGGTCAAAAACGATTTAGGCACCGCCAACGAGATCGAAAATGGTTCACTTCGACCTAATGCATACATTTAAATTTTATAATTTTGAGATTATCCTGTAGATCTCTTCAAAAAACGAGAACATTGTATGATTCCCCCTTTTCACCTCCTGAGCGTTGATGAGTGTGTATATATCGATTGTTATATAACAAGATTTGAAGTAATCGTAGTCAAACGATAGCCAGATTGCAGATATCGACCTTTCTAGACCCTTTCTGACCCAACCCTATTCTAATATGGCAACTTTTTGTACCTAAGGTATATGGCTAAAGTTGGTCACTGTAGCTTCGGTTTAAATAATCCATTTTCGACGATCCAAACTGCTTGTCCAATGTATTTTTGGATGCTCTTTCAGAATCCGAAAGCAGAATTTAGCGAAGTCAAACCGTTGCAAAGTTATATCAATAATTGGATTTTTAAAATTGTTTTCAAGCCTAAGAAGTGCACTTAAATTCTTCCGATATCATCGGAGTTCACTATATCCGCCTATTCTTTGTCGTTCTTTCGAATGCAAGCTGCGTCGAATCCATAGGATCAATAGGAAAAGAGCTAACACGAAAAATTTTGGAATTTTCATTCGAGACCTATCTAGATCGAAAGATCTCGCCGAGTTACCCCTAGGAACAAGTTTTCAGCCAGATTGGAGATATCGACCAAATTGACCTTTTTAGGCCCTTTCTGACCCAACCCTATTCCAATATGGCCACTTTTTGTACCTAAGGTATATGGCTAAAGTTGGTCACTGTAGCTGCGGTTTAAATAATCCTTTTTCGACGATCCAAAGTGCTTTTCCAATGTATTTTTGGATGCTCTTTCAGAAGCCAAAAGCAGAATTTAGCTAAGTCAAACGGTTGCAAAGTTATATCAATAATTGGATTTTTAAAATTGTTTTCAAGCCTAAGAAGTGCACTTAAATTCTTCCGATATCATCGGAGTTCACTATATTCGCCTATTTTTTGCCGTTCTTTCGAATGCAAGCTCCGTCGAATCCATAGGATAAATAGAAAAAGAGCTAACACGAAAAATTTCGGAATTTTCATTCGAGACCTATCTAGATCGAAAGATCTCGCCGAGTTACCCCTAGGAACAAGTTTTCAGCCAGATTGGAGATATCGACAAAATTGACCTTTTTAGGCCCTTTCTGACCCAACCCTATTCCAATATGGCCACTTTTTGTACCTAAGGTATATGGCTAAAGTTGGTCACTGTAGCTGCGGTTTAAATAATTCATTTTCGACGATCCAAAGTACTTTTCCAATGTATTTTTGGATGCTCTTTCAGAATCCGAAAGCAGAATTTAGCTAAGTCAATCCGTTGCAAAGTTATAGCAATAATTTGATTATTAAAATTGATTTCAAGCCTAAGAAGTGCACTTAAATTCTTTCGATATCAACGGAGATTAGTATATCCGCCTATTTTTTGCCGTTCTTTCGAATACAAGTTTCGTCGAATCTATAAGATCAATAGAAAAATAGCTAAACCGAAAAATTTCGTAATTTTCAATCGAGACCTATCTGGATCGAAAGATCTCGCCGAGTTACCCCTAGGTACAAGTTTTCAGCCAGATTGGAGATATCGACCAAATTGACCTTTCTAGGCCCTTTCTGACCCAACCCTATTCCAATATGGCCACTTTTTGTACCTAAGGTATATGGCTAAAGTTGGTCACTGTAGCTGCGGTTTAAATAATCCTTTTTCGACGATCCAAAGTGCTTTTCCAATGTATTTTTGGATGCTCTTTCAGAAGCCAAAAGCAGAATTTAGCTAAGTCAAACCGTTGAAAAGTTATATCAATAATTGGATTTTTAAAATTGTTTTCAAGCCTAAGAAGTGCACTTAAATTCTTCCGATATCATCGGAGTTCACTATATCCGCCTATTCTTTGCCGTTCTTTCGAATGCAAGCTGCGTCGAATCCATAGGATCAATAGGAAAAGAGCAAACACGAAAAATTTTGGAATTTTCATTCGAGACCTATCTAGATCGAAAGATCTCGCCGAGATACCCCTAGGAACAAGCTTTCAGCCAGATTGGAGATATCGACCAAATTGACCTTTTTAGGCCCTTTCTGACCCAACCCTATTCCAATATGGCCACTTTTTGTACCTAAGGTATATGGCTAAAGTTGGTCACTGTAGCTGCGGTTTAAATAATCCTTTTTCGACGATCCAAAGTGCTTTTCCAATGTATTTTTGGATGCTCTTTCAGAAGCCAAAAGCAGAATTTAGCTAAGTCAAACGGTTGCAAAGTTATATCAATAATTGGATTTTTAAAATTGTTTTCAAGCCTAAGAAGTGCACTTAAATTCTTCCGATATCATCGGAGTTCACTATATCCGCCTATTTTTTGCCGTTCTTTCGAATGCAAGCTCCGTCGAATCCATAGGATCAATAGAAAAAGAGCTAACACGAAAAATTTCGGAATTTTCATTCGAGACCTATCTAGATCGAAAGATCTCGCCGAGTTACCCCTAGGAACAAGTTTTCAGCCAGATTGGATATATCGACCAAATTGACCTTTTTAGGCCCTTTCTGACCCAACCCTATTCCAATATGGCCACTTTTTGTACCTAAGGTATATGGCTAAAGTTGGTCAGTGTAGCTGCGGTTTAAATAATCCTTTTTCGACGATCCAAAGTGCTTTTCCAATGTATTTTTGGATGCTCTTTCAGAATTCGAAAGCAGAATTTAGCTAAGTCAAACCGTTGAAAAGTTATATCAATAATTGGATTTTTAAAATTGTTTTCAAGCCTAAGAAGTGCACTTAAATTCTTCCGATATCATCGGAGTTCACTATATCCGCCTATTTTTTGCCGTTCTTTCGAATGCAAGCTCCGTCGAATCCATAGGATCAATAGGAAAAGAGCTAACACGAAAAATTTCGGAATTTTCATTCGAGACCTATCTAGATCGAAAGATCTCGCCGAGTTACCCCTAGGAACAAGTTTTCAGCCAGATTGGAGATATCGACCAAATTGACCTTTTTAGGCCCTTTCTGACCCAACCCTATTCCAATATGGCCACTTTTTGTACCTAAGGTATATGGCTAAAGTTGGTCACTGTAGCTGCGGTTTAAATAATTCATTTTCGACGATCCAAAGTACTTTTCCAATGTATTTTTGGATGCTCTTTCAGAATCCGAAAGCAGAATTTAGCTAAGTCAATCCGTTGCAAAGTTATATCAATAATTGGATTTTTAAAATTGTTTTCAAGCCTAAGAAGTGCACTTAAATTCTTCCGATATCATCGGAGTTCACTATATCCGCCTATTTTTTGCCGTTCTTTCGAATGCAAGCTCCGTCGAATCCATAGGATCAATAGGAAAAGAGCTAACACGAAAAATTTCGGAATTTTCATTCGAGACCTATCTAGATCGAAAGATCTCGCCGAGTTACCCCTAGGAACAAGTTTTCAGCCAGATTGGAGATATCGACCAAATTGACCTTTTTAGGCCCTTTCTGACCCAACCCTATTCCAATATGGCCACTTTTTGTACCTAAGGTATATGGCTAAAGTTGGTCACTGTAGCTGCGGTTTAAATAATTCATTTTCGACGATCCAAAGTACTTTTCCAATGTATTTTTGGATGCTCTTTCAGAATCCGAAAGCAGAATTTAGCTAAGTCAATCCGTTGCAAAGTTATAGCAATAATTTGATTATTAAAATTGATTTCAAGCCTAAGAAGTGCACTTAAATTCTTTCGATATCAACGGAGATTAGTATATCCGCCTATTTTTTGCCGTTCTTTCGAATACAAGTTTCGTCGAATCTATAAGATCAATAGAAAAATAGCTAAACCGAAAAATTTCGTAATTTTCAATCGAGACCTATCTGGATCGAAAGATCTCGCCGAGTTACCCCTAGGTACAAGTTTTCAGCCAGATTGGAGATATCGACCAAATTGACCTTTCTAGGCCCTTTCTGACCCAACCCTATTCTAATATGGCCACTTTTTGTACCTAAGGTATATGGCTAAAGTTGGTCACTGTAGCTGCGGTTTAAATAATTCATTTTCGACGATCCAAAGTACTTTTCCAATGTATTTTTGGATGCTCTTTCAGAATCCGAAAGCAGAATTTAGCTAAGTCAATCCGTTGCAAAGTTATAGCAATAATTTGATTATTAAAATTGATTTCAAGCCTAAGAAGTGCACTTAAATTCTTTCGATATCAACGGAGATTAGTATATCCGCCTATTTTTTGCCGTTCTTTCGAATACAAGTTTCGTCGAATCTATAAGATCAATAGAAAAATAGCTAAACCGAAAAATTTCGTAATTTTCAATCGAGACCTATCTGGATCGAAAGATCTCGCCGAGTTACCCCTAGGTACAAGTTTTCAGCCAGATTGGAGATATCGACCAAATTGACCTTTCTAGGCCCTTTCTGACCCAACCCTATTCTAATATGGCCACTTTTGTACCTAAGGTATATGGCTAAAGTTGGTCACTGTAGCTGCGGTTTAAATAATCCTTTTTCGACGATCCAAAGTGCTTTTCCAATGTATTTTTGGATGCTCTTTCAGAATCCGAAAGCAGAATTTAGCTAAGTCAAACGGTTGCAAAGATATAGCAATAATTTGATTATTAAAATTGATTTCAAGCCTAAGAAGTGCACTTAAATTCTTTCGATATCAACGGAGATTAGTATATCCGCCTATTTTTTGCCGTTCTTTCGAATACAAGTTTCGTCGAATCTATAAGATCAATAGAAAAATAGCTAAACCGAAAAATTTCGTAATTTTCAATCGAGACCTATCTGGATCGAAAGATCTCGCCGAGTTACCCCTAGGTACAAGTTTTCAGCCAGATTGGAGATATCGACCAAATTGACCTTTCTAGGCCCTTTCTGACCCAACCCTATTCCAATATGGCCACTTTTTGTACCTAAGGTATATGGCTAAAGTTGGTCACTGTAGCTGCGGTTTAAATAATCCTTTTTCGACGATCCAAAGTGCTTTTCCAATGTATTTTTGGATGCTCTTTCAGAATCCGAAAGCAGAATTTAGCTAAGTCAAACCGTTGAAAAGTTATATCAATAATTGGATTTTTAAAATTGTTTTCAAGCCTAAGAAGTGCACTTAAATTCTTCCGATATCATCGGAGTTCACTATATCCGCCTATTCTTTGCCGTTCTTTCGAATGCAAGCTGCGTCGAATCCATAGGATCAATAGGAAAAGAGCTAACACGAAAAATTTTGGAATTTTCATTCGAGACCTATCTAGATCGAAAGATCTCGCCGAGATACCCCTAGGAACAAGTTTTCAGCCAGATTGGAGATATCGACCAAATTGACCTTTTTAGGCCCTTTCTGACCCAACCCTATTCCAATATGGCCACTTTTTGTACCTAAGGTATATGGCTAAAGTTGGTCACTGTAGCTGCGGTTTAAATAATCCTTTTTCGACGATCCAAAGTGCTTTTCCAATGTATTTTTGGATGCTCTTTCAGAAGCCAAAAGCAGAATTTAGCTAAGTCAAACGGTTGCAAAGTTATATCAATAATTGGATTTTTAAAATTGTTTTCAAGCCTAAGAAGTGCACTTAAATTCTTCCGATATCATCGGAGTTCACTATATCCGCCTATTTTTTGCCGTTCTTTCGAATGCAAGCTCCGTCGAATCCATAGGATCAATAGAAAAAGAGCTAACACGAAAAATTTCGGAATTTTCATTCGAGACCTATCTAGATCGAAAGATCTCGCCGAGTTACCCCTAGGAACAAGTTTTCAGCCAGATTGGATATATCGACCAAATTGACCTTTTTAGGCCCTTTCTGACCCAACCCTATTCCAATATGGCCACTTTTTGTACCTAAGGTATATGGCTAAAGTTGGTCAGTGTAGCTGCGGTTTAAATAATCCTTTTTCGACGATCCAAAGTGCTTTTCCAATGTATTTTTGGATGCTCTTTCAGAATTCGAAAGCAGAATTTAGCTAAGTCAAACCGTTGAAAAGTTATATCAATAATTGGATTTTTAAAATTGTTTTCAAGCCTAAGAAGTGCACTTAAATTCTTCCGATATCATCGGAGTTCACTATATCCGCCTATTTTTTGCCGTTCTTTCGAATGCAAGCTCCGTCGAATCCATAGGATCAATAGGAAAAGAGCTAACACGAAAAATTTCGGAATTTTCATTCGAGACCTATCTAGATCGAAAGATCTCGCCGAGTTACCCCTAGGAACAAGTTTTCAGCCAGATTGGAGATATCGACCAAATTGACCTTTTTAGGCCCTTTCTGACCCAACCCTATTCCAATATGGCCACTTTTTGTACCTAAGGTATATGGCTAAAGTTGGTCACTGTAGCTGCGGTTTAAATAATTCATTTTCGACGATCCAAAGTACTTTTCCAATGTATTTTTGGATGCTCTTTCAGAATCCGAAAGCAGAATTTAGCTAAGTCAATCCGTTGCAAAGTTATAGCAATAATTTGATTATTAAAATTGATTTCAAGCCTAAGAAGTGCACTTAAATTCTTTCGATATCAACGGAGATTAGTATATCCGCCTATTTTTTGCCGTTCTTTCGAATACAAGTTTCGTCGAATCTATAAGATCAATAGAAAAATAGCTAAACCGAAAAATTTCGTAATTTTCAATCGAGACCTATCTGGATCGAAAGATCTCGCCGAGTTACCCCTAGGTACAAGTTTTCAGCCAGATTGGAGATATCGACCAAATTGACCTTTCTAGGCCCTTTCTGACCCAACCCTATTCTAATATGGCCACTTTTGTACCTAAGGTATATGGCTAAAGTTGGTCACTGTAGCTGCGGTTTAAATAATCCTTTTTCGACGATCCAAAGTGCTTTTCCAATGTATTTTTGGATGCTCTTTCAGAATCCGAAAGCAGAATTTAGCTAAGTCAAACGGTTGCAAAGATATAGCAATAATTCGATTTTTCGAATCGTTTTCAAGCCTAAGAAGTGCACTTAAATTCTTCCGATATCATCGGAGTTCACTATATCCGCCTATTTTTTGCCGTTTTTTCGAATGCAAGTTTCGTCGAATCCATAGGATAAATAGAAAAAGAGCTAACACGAAAAATTTCGGAATTTTCATTCGAGACCTATCTAGATCGAAAGATCTCGCCGAGTTACCCCTAGGAACAAGTTTTCAGCCAGATTGGAGATATCGACCAAATTGACCTTTTTAGGCCCTTTCTGACCCAACCCTATTCCAATATGGCCACTTTTTGTACCTAAGGTATATGGCTAAAGTTGGTCACTTTAGCTGCGGTTTAAATAATCCTTTTTCGACGATCCAAAGTGCTTTTCCAATGTATTTTTGGATGCTCTTTCAGAAGCCGAAAGCAGAATTTAGCTAAGTCAAACGGTTGCAAAGATATAGCAATAATTTGATTATTAAAATTGATTTCAAGCCTAAGAAGTGCACTTAAATTCTTTCGATATCAACGGAGATTAGTATATCCGCCTATTTTTTGCCGTTCTTTCGAATACAAGTTTCGTCGAATCTATAAGATCAATAGAAAAATAGCTAAACCGAAAAATTTCGTAATTTTCAATCGAGACCTATCTGGATCGAAAGATCTCGCCGAGTTACCCCTAGGTACAAGTTTTCAGCCAGATTGGAGATATCGACCAAATTGACCTTTCTAGGCCCTTTCTGACCCAACCCTATTCCAATATGGCCACTTTTTGTACCTAAGGTATATGGCTAAAGTTGGTCACTGTAGCTGCGGTTTAAATAATCCTTTTTCGACGATCCAAAGTGCTTTTCCAATGTATTTTTGGATGCTCTTTCAGAATCCGAAAGCAGAATTTAGCTAAGTCAAACCGTTGAAAAGTTATATCAATAATTGGATTTTTAAAATTGTTTTCAAGCCTAAGAAGTGCACTTAAATTCTTCCGATATCATCGGAGTTCACTATATCCGCCTATTCTTTGCCGTTCTTTCGAATGCAAGCTGCGTCGAATCCATAGGATCAATAGGAAAAGAGCTAACACGAAAAATTTTGGAATTTTCATTCGAGACCTATCTAGATCGAAAGATCTCGCCGAGATACCCCTAGGAACAAGTTTTCAGCCAGATTGGAGATATCGACCAAATTGACCTTTTTAGGCCCTTTCTGACCCAACCCTATTCCAATATGGCCACTTTTTGTACCTAAGGTATATGGCTAAAGTTGGTCACTGTAGCTGCGGTTTAAATAATCCTTTTTCGACGATCCAAAGTGCTTTTCCAATGTATTTTTGGATGCTCTTTCAGAAGCCAAAAGCAGAATTTAGCTAAGTCAAACGGTTGCAAAGTTATATCAATAATTGGATTTTTAAAATTGTTTTCAAGCCTAAGAAGTGCACTTAAATTCTTCCGATATCATCGGAGTTCACTATATCCGCCTATTTTTTGCCGTTCTTTCGAATGCAAGCTCCGTCGAATCCATAGGATCAATAGAAAAAGAGCTAACACGAAAAATTTCGGAATTTTCATTCGAGACCTATCTAGATCGAAAGATCTCGCCGAGTTACCCCTAGGAACAAGTTTTCAGCCAGATTGGATATATCGACCAAATTGACCTTTTTAGGCCCTTTCTGACCCAACCCTATTCCAATATGGCCACTTTTTGTACCTAAGGTATATGGCTAAAGTTGGTCACTGTAGCTGCGGTTTAAATAATCCTTTTTCGACGATCCAAAGTGCTTTTCCAATGTATTTTTGGATGCTCTTTCAGAAGCCAAAAGCAGAATTTAGCTAAGTCAAACGGTTGCAAAGTTATATCAATAATTGGATTTTTAAAATTGTTTTCAAGCCTAAGAAGTGCACTTAAATTCTTCCGATATCATCGGAGTTCACTATATCCGCCTATTTTTTGCCGTTCTTTCGAATGCAAGCTCCGTCGAATCCATAGGATCAATAGAAAAAGAGCTAACACGAAAAATTTCGGAATTTTCATTCGAGACCTATCTAGATCGAAAGATCTCGCCGAGTTACCCCTAGGAACAAGTTTTCAGCCAGATTGGATATATCGACCAAATTGACCTTTTTAGGCCCTTTCTGACCCAACCCTATTCCAATATGGCCACTTTTTGTACCTAAGGTATATGGCTAAAGTTGGTCAGTGTAGCTGCGGTTTAAATAATCCTTTTTCGACGATCCAAAGTGCTTTTCCAATGTATTTTTGGATGCTCTTTCAGAATTCGAAAGCAGAATTTAGCTAAGTCAAACCGTTGAAAAGTTATATCAATAATTGGATTTTTAAAATTGTTTTCAAGCCTAAGAAGTGCACTTAAATTCTTCCGATATCATCGGAGTTCACTATATCCGCCTATTTTTTGCCGTTCTTTCGAATGCAAGCTCCGTCGAATCCATAGGATCAATAGGAAAAGAGCTAACACGAAAAATTTCGGAATTTTCATTCGAGACCTATCTAGATCGAAAGATCTCGCCGAGTTACCCCTAGGAACAAGTTTTCAGCCAGATTGGAGATATCGACCAAATTGACCTTTTTAGGCCCTTTCTGACCCAACCCTATTCCAATATGGCCACTTTTTGTACCTAAGGTATATGGCTAAAGTTGGTCACTGTAGCTGCGGTTTAAATAATTCATTTTCGACGATCCAAAGTACTTTTCCAATGTATTTTTGGATGCTCTTTCAGAATCCGAAAGCAGAATTTAGCTAAGTCAATCCGTTGCAAAGTTATAGCAATAATTTGATTATTAAAATTGATTTCAAGCCTAAGAAGTGCACTTAAATTCTTTCGATATCAACGGAGATTAGTATATCCGCCTATTTTTTGCCGTTCTTTCGAATACAAGTTTCGTCGAATCTATAAGATCAATAGAAAAATAGCTAAACCGAAAAATTTCGTAATTTTCAATCGAGACCTATCTGGATCGAAAGATCTCGCCGAGTTACCCCTAGGTACAAGTTTTCAGCCAGATTGGAGATATCGACCAAATTGACCTTTCTAGGCCCTTTCTGACCCAACCCTATTCTAATATGGCCACTTTTGTACCTAAGGTATATGGCTAAAGTTGGTCACTGTAGCTGCGGTTTAAATAATCCTTTTTCGACGATCCAAAGTGCTTTTCCAATGTATTTTTGGATGCTCTTTCAGAATCCGAAAGCAGAATTTAGCTAAGTCAAACGGTTGCAAAGATATAGCAATAATTCGATTTTTCGAATCGTTTTCAAGCCTAAGAAGTGCACTTAAATTCTTCCGATATCATCGGAGTTCACTATATCCGCCTATTTTTTGCCGTTTTTTCGAATGCAAGTTTCGTCGAATCCATAGGATAAATAGAAAAAGAGCTAACACGAAAAATTTCGGAATTTTCATTCGAGACCTATCTAGATCGAAAGATCTCGCCGAGTTACCCCTAGGAACAAGTTTTCAGCCAGATTGGAGATATCGACCAAATTGACCTTTTTAGGCCCTTTCTGACCCAACCCTATTCCAATATGGCCACTTTTTGTACCTAAGGTATATGGCTAAAGTTGGTCACTTTAGCTGCGGTTTAAATAATCCTTTTTCGACGATCCAAAGTGCTTTTCCAATGTATTTTTGGATGCTCTTTCAGAAGCCGAAAGCAGAATTTAGCTAAGTCAAACGGTTGCAAAGTTATATCAATAATTGGATTTTTAAAATTGTTTTCAAGCCTAAGAAGTGCACTTAAATTCTTCCGATATCATCGGAGTTCACTATATCCGCCTATTTTTTGCCGTTCTTTCGAATGCAAGCTCCGTCGAATCCATAGGATCAATAGAAAAAGAGCTAACACGAAAAATTTCGGATTTTTCAATCTAGACCTATCTGGATCGAAAGATCTCGCCGAGTTACCCCTAGGAACAAGTTTTCAGCCAGATTGGAGATATCGACCAAATTGACCTTTTTAGGCCCTTTCTGACCCAACCCTATTCCAATATGGCCACTTTTTGTACCTAAGGTATATGGCTAAAGTTGGTCACTGTAGCTGCGGTTTAAATAATCCTTTTTCGACGATCCAAAGTGCTTTTCCAATGTATTTTTGGATGCTCTTTCAGAAGCCGAAAGCAGAATTTAGCTAAGTCAAACGGTTGCAAAGTTATATCAATAATTGGATTTTTAAAATTGTTTTCAAGCCTAAGAAGTGCACTTAAATTCTTCCGATATCATCGGAGTTCACTATATCCGCCTATTTTTTGCCGTTCTTTCGAATGCAAGCTCCGTCGAATCCATAGGATCAATAGAAAAAGAGCTAACACGAAAAATTTCGGATTTTTCAATCTAGACCTATCTGGATCGAAAGATCTCGCCGAGTTACCCCTAGGAACAAGTTTTCAGCCAGATTGGAGATATCGACCAAATTGACCTTTTTAGGCCCTTTCTGACCCAACCCTATTCCAATATGGCCACTTTTTGTACCTAAGGTATATGGCTAAAGTTGGTCAGTGTAGCTGCGGTTTAAATAATCCTTTTTCGACGATCCAAAGTGCTTTTCCAATGTATTTTTGGATGCTCTTTCAGAATTCGAAAGCAGAATTTAGCTAAGTCAATCCGTTGCAAAGTTATAGCAATAATTTGATTATTAAAATTGATTTCGAGCCTAAGAAGTGCACTTAAATTCTTCCGATATCATCGGAATTCACTATATCCGCCTATTTTTTGCCGTTCTTTCGAATGCAAGCTCCGTCGAATCCATAGGATCAATAGGAAAAGAGCTAACACGAAAAATTTCGGAATTTTCATTCGAGACCTATCTCGATCGAAAGATCTCGCCGAGTTACCCCTAGGAACAAGTTTTCAGCCAGATTGGAGATATCGACCAAATTGACCTTTTTAGGCCCTTTCTGACCCAACCCTATTCCAATATGGCCACTTTTTGTACCTAAGGTATATGGCTAAAGTTGGTCACTGTAGCTGCGGTTTAAATAATCCTTTTTCGACGATCCAAAGAGCTTTTCCGATGTATTTTTGGATGCTCTTTCAGAATCCGAAAGCAGAATTTAGCTAAGTCAAACCGTTGAAAAGTTATATCAATAATTGGATTTTTAAAATTGTTTTCAAGCCTAAGAAGTGCACTTAAATTCTTCCGATATCATCGGAGTTCACTATATCCGCCTATTTTTTGCCGTTCTTTCGAATGCAAGCTCCGTCGAATCCATAGGATCAATAGGAAAAGAGCTAACACGAAAAATTTCGGAATTTTCATTCGAGACCTATCTAGATCGAAAGATCTCGCCGAGTTACCCCTAGGAACAAGTTTTCAGCCAGATTGGAGATATCGACCAAATTGACCTTTTTAGGCCCTTTCTGACCCAACCCTATTCCAATATGGCCACTTTTTGTACCTAAGGTATATGGCTAAAGTTGGTCACTGTAGCTGCGGTTTAAATAATCCTTTTTCGACGATCCAAAGTGCTTTTCCAATGTATTTTTGGATGCTCTTTCAGAAGCCGAAAGCAGAATTTAGCTAAGTCAATCCGTTGCAAAGTTATAGCAATAATTTGATTATTAAAATTGATTTCGAGCCTAAGAAGTGCACTTAAATTCTTCCGATATCATCGTAGTTCACTATATCCGCCTATTTTTTGCCGTTCTTTCGAATGCAAGCTCCGACGAATCCATAGGATCAATAGGAAAAGAGCTAACACGAAAAATTTCGGAATTTTCATTCGAGACCTATCTAGATCGAAAGATCTCGCCGAGTTACCCCTAGGAACAAGTTTTCAGCCAGATTGGAGATATCGACCAAATTGACCTTTTTAGGCCCTTTCTGACCCAACCCTATTCCAATATGGCCACTTTTTGTACGTAAGGTATATGGCTAAAGTTGGTCACTGTAGCTGCGGTTTAAATAATTCATTTTCGACGATCCAAAGTACTTTTCCAATGTATTTTTGGATGCTCTTTCAGAATCCGAAAGCAGAATTTAGCTAAGTCAATCCGTTGCAAAGTTATAGCAATAATTTGATTATTAAAATTGTTTTCAAGCCTAAGAAGTGCACTTAAATTCTTCCGATATCATCGGAGTTCACTATATCCGCCTATTTTTTGCCGTTCTTTCGAATGCAAGCTCCGTCGAATCCATAGGATCAATAGGAAAAGAGCTAACACGAAAAATTTCGGAATTTTCATTCGAGACCTATCTAGATCGAAAGATCTCGCCGAGTTACCCCTAGGAACAAGTTTTCAGCCAGATTGGAGATATCGACCAAATTGACCTTTTTAGGCCCTTTCTGACCCAACCCTATTCCAATATGGCCACTTTTTGTACCTAAGGTATATGGCTAAAGTTGGTCACTGTAGCTGCGGTTTAAATAATTCATTTTCGACGATCCAAAGTACTTTTCCAATGTATTTTTGGATGCTCTTTCAGAATCCGAAAGCAGAATTTAGCTAAGTCAAACGGTTGCAAAGATATAGCAATAATTCGATTTTTCGAATCGTTTTCAAGCCTAAGAAGTGCACTTAAATTCTTCCGATATCATCGGAGTTCACTATATCCGCCTATTTTTTGCCGTTTTTTCGAATGCAAGTTTCGTCGAATCCATAGGATAAATAGAAAAAGAGCTAACACGAAAAATTTCGGAATTTTCATTCGAGACCTATCTAGATCGAAAGATCTCGCCGAGTTACCCCTAGGAACAAGTTTTCAGCCAGATTGGAGATATCGACCAAATTGACCTTTTTAGGCCCTTTCTGACCCAACCCTATTCCAATATGGCCACTTTTTGTACCTAAGGTATATGGCTAAAGTTGGTCACTTTAGCTGCGGTTTAAATAATCCTTTTTCGACGATCCAAAGTGCTTTTCCAATGTATTTTTGGATGCTCTTTCAGAAGCCGAAAGCAGAATTTAGCTAAGTCAAACGGTTGCAAAGTTATATCAATAATTGGATTTTTAAAATTGTTTTCAAGCCTAAGAAGTGCACTTAAATTCTTCCGATATCATCGGAGTTCACTATATCCGCCTATTTTTTGCCGTTCTTTCGAATGCAAGCTCCGTCGAATCCATAGGATCAATAGAAAAAGAGCTAACACGAAAAATTTCGGATTTTTCAATCTAGACCTATCTGGATCGAAAGATCTCGCCGAGTTACCCCTAGGAACAAGTTTTCAGCCAGATTGGAGATATCGACCAAATTGACCTTTTTAGGCCCTTTCTGACCCAACCCTATTCCAATATGGCCACTTTTTGTACCTAAGGTATATGGCTAAAGTTGGTCACTGTAGCTGCGGTTTAAATAATCCTTTTTCGACGATCCAAAGTGCTTTTCCAATGTATTTTTGGATGCTCTTTCAGAAGCCGAAAGCAGAATTTAGCTAAGTCAAACGGTTGCAAAGTTATATCAATAATTGGATTTTTAAAATTGTTTTCAAGCCTAAGAAGTGCACTTAAATTCTTCCGATATCATCGGAGTTCACTATATCCGCCTATTTTTTGCCGTTCTTTCGAATGCAAGCTCCGTCGAATCCATAGGATCAATAGAAAAAGAGCTAACACGAAAAATTTCGGATTTTTCAATCTAGACCTATCTGGATCGAAAGATCTCGCCGAGTTACCCCTAGGAACAAGTTTTCAGCCAGATTGGAGATATCGACCAAATTGACCTTTTTAGGCCCTTTCTGACCCAACCCTATTCCAATATGGCCACTTTTTGTACCTAAGGTATATGGCTAAAGTTGGTCAGTGTAGCTGCGGTTTAAATAATCCTTTTTCGACGATCCAAAGTGCTTTTCCAATGTATTTTTGGATGCTCTTTCAGAATTCGAAAGCAGAATTTAGCTAAGTCAATCCGTTGCAAAGTTATAGCAATAATTTGATTATTAAAATTGATTTCGAGCCTAAGAAGTGCACTTAAATTCTTCCGATATCATCGGAGTTCACTATATCCGCCTATTTTTTGCCGTTCTTTCGAATGTAAGCTCCGTCTAATCCATAGGATCAATAGGAAAAGAGCTAACACGAAAAATTTCGGAATTTTCATTCGAGACCTATCTCGATCGAAAGATCTCGCCGAGTTACCCCTAGGAACAAGTTTTCAGCCAGATTGGAGATATCGACCAAATTGACCTTTTTAGGCCCTTTCTGACCCAACCCTATTCCAATATGGCCACTTTTTGTACCTAAGGTATATGGCTAAAGTTGGTCACTGTAGCTGCGGTTTAAATAATCCTTTTTCGACGATCCAAAGTGCTTTTCCGATGTATTTTTGGATGCTCTTTCAGAATCCGAAAGCAGAATTTAGCTAAGTCAAACCGTTGAAAAGTTATATCAATAATTGGATTTTTAAAATTGTTTTCAAGCCTAAGAAGTGCACTTAAATTCTTCCGATATCATCGGAGTTCACTATCTCCGCCTATTTTTTGCCGTTCTTTCGAATGCAAGCTCCGTCGAATCCATAGGATCAATAGGAAAAGAGCTAACACGAAAAATTTCGGAATTTTCATTCGAGACCTATCTAGATCGAAAGATCTCGCCGAGTTACCCCTAGGAACAAGTTTTCAGCCAGATTGGAGATATCGACCAAATTGACCTTTTTAGGCCCTTTCTGACCCAACCCTATTCCAATATGGCCACTTTTTGTACCTAAGGTATATGGCTAAAGTTGGTCACTGTAGCTGCGGTTTAAATAATCCTTTTTCGACGATCCAAAGTGCTTTTCCAATGTATTTTTGGATGCTCTTTCAGAAGCCGAAAGCAGAATTTAGCTAAGTCAATCCGTTGCAAAGTTATAGCAATAATTTGATTATTAAAATTGATTTCGAGCCTAAGAAGTGCACTTAAATTCTTCCGATATCATCGTAGTTCACTATATCCGCCTATTTTTTGCCGTTCTTTCGAATGCAAGCTCCGACGAATCCATAGGATCAATAGGAAAAGAGCTAACACGAAAAATTTCGGAATTTTCATTCGAGACCTATCTAGATCGAAAGATCTCGCCGAGTTACCCCTAGGAACAAGTTTTCAGCCAGATTGGAGATATCGACCAAATTGACCTTTTTAGGCCCTTTCTGACCCAACCCTATTCCAATATGGCCACTTTTTGTACCTAAGGTATATGGCTAAAGTTGGTCACTGTAGCTGCGGTTTAAATAATTCATTTTCGACGATCCAAAGTACTTTTCCAATGTATTTTTGGATGCTCTTTCAGAATCCGAAAGCAGAATTTAGCTAAGTCAATCCGTTGCAAAGTTATAGCAATAATTTGATTATTAAAATTGTTTTCAAGCCTAAGAAGTGCACTTAAATTCTTCCGATATCATCGGAGTTCACTATATCCGCCTATTTTTTGCCGTTCTTTCGAATGCAAGCTCCGTCGAATCCATAGGATCAATAGGAAAAGAGCTAACACGAAAAATTTCGGAATTTTCATTCGAGACCTATCTAGATCGAAAGATCTCGCCGAGTTACCCCTAGGAACAAGTTTTCAGCCAGATTGGAGATATCGACCAAATTGACCTTTTTAGGCCCTTTCTGACCCAACCCTATTCCAATATGGCCACTTTTTGTACCTAAGGTATATGGCTAAAGTTGGTCACTGTAGCTGCGGTTTAAATAATTCATTTTCGACGATCCAAAGTACTTTTCCAATGTATTTTTGGATGCTCTTTCAGAATCCGAAAGCAGAATTTAGCTAAGTCAAACGGTTGCAAAGATATAGCAATAATTCGATTTTTCGAATCGTTTTCAAGCCTAAGAAGTGCACTTAAATTCTTCCGATATCATCGGAGTTCACTATATCCGCCTATTTTTTGCCGTTTTTTCGAATGCAAGTTTCGTCGAATCCATAGGATAAATAGAAAAAGAGCTAACACGAAAAATTTCGGAATTTTCATTCGAGACCTATCTAGATCGAAAGATCTCGCCGAGTTACCCCTAGGAACAAGTTTTCAGCCAGATTGGAGATATCGACCAAATTGACCTTTTTAGGCCCTTTCTGACCCAACCCTATTCCAATATGGCCACTTTTTGTACCTAAGGTATATGGCTAAAGTTGGTCACTTTAGCTGCGGTTTAAATAATCCTTTTTCGACGATCCAAAGTGCTTTTCCAATGTATTTTTGGATGCTCTTTCAGAAGCCGAAAGCAGAATTTAGCTAAGTCAAACGGTTGCAAAGTTATATCAATAATTGGATTTTTAAAATTGTTTTCAAGCCTAAGAAGTGCACTTAAATTCTTCCGATATCATCGGAGTTCACTATATCCGCCTATTTTTTGCCGTTCTTTCGAATGCAAGCTCCATCGAATCCATAGGATCAATAGAAAAAGAGCTAACACGAAAAATTTCGGATTTTTCAATCTAGACCTATCTGGATCGAAAGATCTCGCCGAGTTACCCCTAGGAACAAGTTTTCAGCCAGATTGGAGATATCGACCAAATTGACCTTTTTAGGCCCTTTCTGACCCAACCCTATTCCAATATGGCCACTTTTTGTACCTAAGGTATATGGCTAAAGTTGGTCACTGTAGCTGCGGTTTAAATAATTCATTTTCGACGATCCAAAGTACTTTTCCAATGTATTTTTGGATGCTCTTTCAGAATCCGAAAGCAGAATTTAGCTAAGTCAATCCGTTGCAAAGTTATAGCAATAATTTGATTATTAAAATTGATTTCGAGCCTAAGAAGTGCACTTAAATTCTTCCGATATCATCGGAGTTCACTATATCCGCCTATTTTTTGCCGTTCTTTCGAATGCAAGCTCCGTCGAATCCATAGGATCAATAGGAAAAGAGCTAACACGAAAAATTTCGGAATTTTCATTCGAGACCTATCTAGATCGAAAGATCTCGCCGAGTTACCCCTAGGAACAAGTTTTCAGCCAGATTGGAGATATCGACCAAATTGACCTTTTTAGGCCCTTTCTGACCCAACCCTATTCCAATATGGCCACTTTTTGTACCTAAGGTATATGGCTAAAGTTGGTCACTGTAGCTGCGGTTTAAATAATCCTTTTTCGACGATCCAAAGTGCTTTTCCAATGTATTTTTGGATGCTCTTTCAGAAGCCAAAAGCAGAATTTAGCTAAGTCAAACGGTTGCAAAGTTATATCAATAATTGGATTTTTAAAATTGTTTTCAAGCCTAAGAAGTGCACTTAAATTCTTCCGATATCATCGGAGTTCACTATATCCGCCTATTTTTTGCCGTTCTTTCGAATGCAAGCTCCGTCGAATCCATAGGATCAATAGAAAAAGAGCTAACACGAAAAATTTCGGAATTTTCATTCGAGACCTATCTAGATCGAAAGATCTCGCCGAGTTACCCCTAGGAACAAGTTTTCAGCCAGATTGGAGATATCGACCAAATTGACCTTTTTAGGCCCTTTCTGACCCAACCCTATTCCAATATGGCCACTTTTTGTACCTAAGGTATATGGCTAAAGTTGGTCACTGTAGCTGCGGTTTAAATAATCCTTTTTCGACGATCGAAAGTGCTTTTCCGATGTATTTTTGGATGCTCTTTCAGAATCCGAAAGCAGAATTTAGCTAAGTCAAACCGTTGAAAAGTTATATCAATAATTGGATTTTTAAAATTGTTTTCAAGCCTAAGAAGTGCACTTAAATTCTTCCGATATCATCGGAGTTCACTATATCCGCCTATTTTTTGCCGTTCTTTCGAATGCAAGCTCCGTCGAATCCATAGGATCAATAGGAAAAGAGCTAACACGAAAAATTTCGGAATTTTCATTCGAGACCTATCTAGATCGAAAGATCTCGCCGAGTTACCCCTAGGAACAAGTTTTCAGCCAGATTGGAGATATCGACCAAATTGACCTTTTTAGGCCCTTTCTGACCCAACCCTATTCCAATATGGCCACTTTTTGTACCTAAGGTATATGGCTAAAGTTGGTCAGTGTAGCTGCGGTTTAAATAATCCTTTTTCGACGATCCAAAGTGCTTTTCCAATGTATTTTTGGATGCTCTTTCAGAATTCGAAAGCAGAATTTAGCTAAGTCAATCCGTTGCAAAGTTATAGCAATAATTTGATTATTAAAATTGATTTCGAGCCTAAGAAGTGCACTTAAATTCTTCCGATATCATCGGAGTTCACTATATCCGCCTATTTTTTGCCGTTCTTTCGAATGTAAGCTCCGTCTAATCCATAGGATCAATAGGAAAAGAGCTAACACGAAAAATTTCGGAATTTTCATTCGAGACCTATCTAGATCGAAAGATCTCGCCGAGTTACCCCTAGGAACAAGTTTTCAGCCAGATTGGATATATCGACCAAATTGACCTTTTTAGGCCCTTTCTGACCCAACCCTATTCCAATATGGCCACTTTTTGTACCTAAGGTATATGGCTAAAGTTGGTCAGTGTAGCTGCGGTTTAAATAATCCTTTTTCGACGATCCAAAGTGCTTTTCCAATGTATTTTTGGATGCTCTTTCAGAATTCGAAAGCAGAATTTAGCTAAGTCAAACCGTTGAAAAGTTATATCAATAATTGGATTTTTAAAATTGTTTTCAAGCCTAAGAAGTGCACTTAAATTCTTCCGATATCATCGGAGTTCACTATATCCGCCTATTTTTTGCCGTTCTTTCGAATGCAAGCTCCGTCGAATCCATAGGATCAATAGGAAAAGAGCTAACACGAAAAATTTCGGAATTTTCATTCGAGACCTATCTAGATCGAAAGATCTCGCCGAGTTACCCCTAGGAACAAGTTTTCAGCCAGATTGGAGATATCGACCAAATTGACCTTTTTAGGCCCTTTCTGACCCAACCCTATTCCAATATGGCCACTTTTTGTACCTAAGGTATATGGCTAAAGTTGGTCACTGTAGCTGCGGTTTAAATAATTCATTTTCGACGATCCAAAGTACTTTTCCAATGTATTTTTGGATGCTCTTTCAGAATCCGAAAGCAGAATTTAGCTAAGTCAATCCGTTGCAAAGTTATAGCAATAATTTGATTATTAAAATTGATTTCAAGCCTAAGAAGTGCACTTAAATTCTTTCGATATCAACGGAGATTAGTATATCCGCCTATTTTTTGCCGTTCTTTCGAATACAAGTTTCGTCGAATCTATAAGATCAATAGAAAAATAGCTAAACCGAAAAATTTCGTAATTTTCAATCGAGACCTATCTGGATCGAAAGATCTCGCCGAGTTACCCCTAGGTACAAGTTTTCAGCCAGATTGGAGATATCGACCAAATTGACCTTTCTAGGCCCTTTCTGACCCAACCCTATTCTAATATGGCCACTTTTGTACCTAAGGTATATGGCTAAAGTTGGTCACTGTAGCTGCGGTTTAAATAATCCTTTTTCGACGATCCAAAGTGCTTTTCCAATGTATTTTTGGATGCTCTTTCAGAATCCGAAAGCAGAATTTAGCTAAGTCAAACGGTTGCAAAGATATAGCAATAATTCGATTTTTCGAATCGTTTTCAAGCCTAAGAAGTGCACTTAAATTCTTCCGATATCATCGGAGTTCACTATATCCGCCTATTTTTTGCCGTTTTTTCGAATGCAAGTTTCGTCGAATCCATAGGATAAATAGAAAAAGAGCTAACACGAAAAATTTCGGAATTTTCATTCGAGACCTATCTAGATCGAAAGATCTCGCCGAGTTACCCCTAGGAATAAGTTTTCAGCCAGATTGGAGATATCGACCAAATTGACCTTTTTAGGCCCTTTCTGACCCAACCCTATTCCAATATGGCCACTTTTTGTACCTAAGGTATATGGCTAAAGTTGGTCACTTTAGCTGCGGTTTAAATAATCCTTTTTCGACGATCCAAAGTGCTTTTCCAATGTATTTTTGGATGCTCTTTCAGAAGCCGAAAGCAGAATTTAGCTAAGTCAAACGGTTGCAAAGTTATATCAATAATTGGATTTTTAAAATTGTTTTCAAGCCTAAGAAGTGCACTTAAATTCTTCCGATATCATCGGAGTTCACTATATCCGCCTATTTTTTGCCGTTCTTTCGAATGCAAGCTCCGTCGAATCCATAGGATCAATAGAAAAAGAGCTAACACGAAAAATTTCGGATTTTTCAATCTAGACCTATCTGGATCGAAAGATCTCGCCGAGTTACCCCTAGGAACAAGTTTTCAGCCAGATTGGAGATATCGACCAAATTGACCTTTTTAGGCCCTTTCTGACCCAACCCTATTCCAATATGGCCACTTTTTGTACCTAAGGTATATGGCTAAAGTTGGTCACTGTAGCTGCGGTTTAAATAATCCTTTTTCGACGATCCAAAGTGCTTTTCCAATGTATTTTTGGATGCTCTTTCAGAAGCCGAAAGCAGAATTTAGCTAAGTCAAACGGTTGCAAAGTTATATCAATAATTGGATTTTTAAAATTGTTTTCAAGCCTAAGAAGTGCACTTAAATTCTTCCGATATCATCGGAGTTCACTATATCCGCCTATTTTTTGCCGTTCTTTCGAATGCAAGCTCCGTCGAATCCATAGGATCAATAGAAAAAGAGCTAACACGAAAAATTTCGGATTTTTCAATCTAGACCTATCTGGATCGAAAGATCTCGCCGAGTTACCCCTAGGAACAAGTTTTCAGCCAGATTGGAGATATCGACCAAATTGACCTTTTTAGGCCCTTTCTGACCCAACCCTATTCCAATATGGCCACTTTTTGTACCTAAGGTATATGGCTAAAGTTGGTCAGTGTAGCTGCGGTTTAAATAATCCTTTTTCGACGATCCAAAGTGCTTTTCCAATGTATTTTTGGATGCTCTTTCAGAATTCGAAAGCAGAATTTAGCTAAGTCAATCCGTTGCAAAGTTATAGCAATAATTTGATTATTAAAATTGATTTCGAGCCTAAGAAGTGCACTTAAATTCTTCCGATATCATCGGAATTCACTATATCCGCCTATTTTTTGCCGTTCTTTCGAATGCAAGCTCCGTCGAATCCATAGGATCAATAGGAAAAGAGCTAACACGAAAAATTTCGGAATTTTCATTCGAGACCTATCTCGATCGAAAGATCTCGCCGAGTTACCCCTAGGAACAAGTTTTCAGCCAGATTGGAGATATCGACCAAATTGACCTTTTTAGGCCCTTTCTGACCCAACCCTATTCCAATATGGCCACTTTTTGTACCTAAGGTATATGGCTAAAGTTGGTCACTGTAGCTGCGGTTTAAATAATCCTTTTTCGACGATCCAAAGTGCTTTTCCGATGTATTTTTGGATGCTCTTTCAGAATCCGAAAGCAGAATTTAGCTAAGTCAAACCGTTGAAAAGTTATATCAATAATTGGATTTTTAAAATTGTTTTCAAGCCTAAGAAGTGCACTTAAATTCTTCCGATATCATCGGAGTTCACTATATCCGCGTATTTTTTGCCGTTCTTTCGAATGCAAGCTCCGTCGAATCCATAGGATCAATAGGAAAAGAGCTAACACGAAAAATTTCGGAATTTTCATTCGAGACCTATCTAGATCGAAAGATCTCGCCGAGTTACCCCTAGGAACAAGTTTTCAGCCAGATTGGAGATATCGACCAAATTGACCTTTTTAGGCCCTTTCTGACCCAACCCTATTCCAATATGGCCACTTTTTGTACCTAAGGTATATGGCTAAAGTTGGTCACTGTAGCTGCGGTTTAAATAATCCTTTTTCGACGATCCAAAGTGCTTTTCCAATGTATTTTTGGATGCTCTTTCAGAAGCCGAAAGCAGAATTTAGCTAAGTCAATCCGTTGCAAAGTTATAGCAATAATTTGATTATTAAAATTGATTTCGAGCCTAAGAAGTGCACTTAAATTCTTCCGATATCATCGTAGTTCACTATATCCGCCTATTTTTTGCCGTTCTTTCGAATGCAAGCTCCGACGAATCCATAGGATCAATAGGAAAAGAGCTAACACGAAAAATTTCGGAATTTTCATTCGAGACCTATCTAGATCGAAAGATCTCGCCGAGTTACCCCTAGGAACAAGTTTTCAGCCAGATTGGAGATATCGACCAAATTGACCTTTTTAGGCCCTTTCTGACCCAACCCTATTCCAATATGGCCACTTTTTGTACGTAAGGTATATGGCTAAAGTTGGTCACTGTAGCTGCGGTTTAAATAATTCATTTTCGACGATCCAAAGTACTTTTCCAATGTATTTTTGGATGCTCTTTCAGAATCCGAAAGCAGAATTTAGCTAAGTCAATCCGTTGCAAAGTTATAGCAATAATTTGATTATTAAAATTGTTTTCAAGCCTAAGAAGTGCACTTAAATTCTTCCGATATCATCGGAGTTCACTATATCCGCCTATTTTTTGCCGTTCTTTCGAATGCAAGCTCCGTCGAATCCATAGGATCAATAGGAAAAGAGCTAACACGAAAAATTTCGGAATTTTCATTCGAGACCTATCTAGATCGAAAGATCTCGCCGAGTTACCCCTAGGAACAAGTTTTCAGCCAGATTGGAGATATCGACCAAATTGACCTTTTTAGGCCCTTTCTGACCCAACCCTATTCCAATATGGCCACTTTTTGTACCTAAGGTATATGGCTAAAGTTGGTCACTGTAGCTGCGGTTTAAATAATTCATTTTCGACGATCCAAAGTACTTTTCCAATGTATTTTTGGATGCTCTTTCAGAATCCGAAAGCAGAATTTAGCTAAGTCAAACGGTTGCAAAGATATAGCAATAATTCGATTTTTCGAATCGTTTTCAAGCCTAAGAAGTGCACTTAAATTCTTCCGATATCATCGGAGTTCACTATATCCGCCTATTTTTTGCCGTTTTTTCGAATGCAAGTTTCGTCGAATCCATAGGATAAATAGAAAAAGAGCTAACACGAAAAATTTCGGAATTTTCATTCGAGACCTATCTAGATCGAAAGATCTCGCCGAGTTACCCCTAGGAACAAGTTTTCAGCCAGATTGGAGATATCGACCAAATTGACCTTTTTAGGCCCTTTCTGACCCAACCCTATTCCAATATGGCCACTTTTTGTACCTAAGGTATATGGCTAAAGTTGGTCACTTTAGCTGCGGTTTAAATAATCCTTTTTCGACGATCCAAAGTGCTTTTCCAATGTATTTTTGGATGCTCTTTCAGAAGCCGAAAGCAGAATTTAGCTAAGTCAAACGGTTGCAAAGTTATATCAATAATTGGATTTTTAAAATTGTTTTCAAGCCTAAGAAGTGCACTTAAATTCTTCCGATATCATCGGAGTTCACTATATCCGCCTATTTTTTGCCGTTCTTTCGAATGCAAGCTCCGTCGAATCCATAGGATCAATAGAAAAAGAGCTAACACGAAAAATTTCGGATTTTTCAATCTAGACCTATCTGGATCGAAAGATCTCGCCGAGTTACCCCTAGGAACAAGTTTTCA
Source organism: Gastracanthus pulcherrimus (assembly GCA_949152435.1). Classification (NCBI taxonomy): domain Eukaryota; kingdom Metazoa; phylum Arthropoda; class Insecta; order Hymenoptera; family Pteromalidae; genus Gastracanthus; species Gastracanthus pulcherrimus. Next base: position 83,531,739 of record OX424572.1, on the reverse strand, counting down.
GCCAGATTGGAGATATCGACCAAATTGACCTTTTTAGGCCCTTTCTGACCCAACCCTATTCCAATATGGCCACTTTTTGTACCTAAGGTATATGGCTAAAGTTGGTCACTGTAGCTGCGGTTTAAATAATCCTTTTTCGACGATCCAAAGTGCTTTTCCAATGTATTTTTGGATGCTCTTTCAGAAGCCGAAAGCAGAATTTAGCTAAGTCAAACGGTTGCAAAGTTATATCAATAATTGGATTTTTAAAATTGTTTTCAAGCCTAAGAAGTGCACTTAAATTCTTCCGATATCATCGGAGTTCACTATATCCGCCTATTTTTTGCCGTTCTTTCGAATGCAAGCTCCGTCGAATCCATAGGATCAATAGAAAAAGAGCTAACACGAAAAATTTCGGATTTTTCAATCTAGACCTATCTGGATCGAAAGATCTCGCCGAGTTACCCCTAGGAACAAGTTTTCAGCCAGATTGGAGATATCGACCAAATTGACCTTTTTAGGCCCTTTCTGACCCAACCCTATTCCAATATGGCCACTTTTTGTACCTAAGGTATATGGCTAAAGTTGGTCAGTGTAGCTGCGGTTTAAATAATCCTTTTTCGACGATCCAAAGTGCTTTTCCAATGTATTTTTGGATGCTCTTTCAGAATTCGAAAGCAGAATTTAGCTAAGTCAATCCGTTGCAAAGTTATAGCAATAATTTGATTATTAAAATTGATTTCGAGCCTAAGAAGTGCACTTAAATTCTTCCGATATCATCGGAGTTCACTATATCCGCCTATTTTTTGCCGTTCTTTCGAATGTAAGCTCCGTCTAATCCATAGGATCAATAGGAAAAGAGCTAACACGAAAAATTTCGGAATTTTCATTCGAGACCTATCTCGATCGAAAGATCTCGCCGAGTTACCCCTAGGAACAAGTTTTCAGCCAGATTGGAGATATCGACCAAATTGACCTTTTTAGGCCCTTTCTGACCCAACCCTATTCCAATATGGCCACTTTTTGTACCTAAGGTATATGGCTAAAGTTGGTCACTGTAGCTGCGGTTTAAATAATCCTTTTTCGACGATCCAAAGTGCTTTTCCGATGTATTTTTGGATGCTCTTTCAGAATCCGAAAGCAGAATTTAGCTAAGTCAAACCGTTGAAAAGTTATATCAATAATTGGATTTTTAAAATTGTTTTCAAGCCTAAGAAGTGCACTTAAATTCTTCCGATATCATCGGAGTTCACTATCTCCGCCTATTTTTTGCCGTTCTTTCGAATGCAAGCTCCGTCGAATCCATAGGATCAATAGGAAAAGAGCTAACACGAAAAATTTCGGAATTTTCATTCGAGACCTATCTAGATCGAAAGATCTCGCCGAGTTACCCCTAGGAACAAGTTTTCAGCCAGATTGGAGATATCGACCAAATTGACCTTTTTAGGCCCTTTCTGACCCAACCCTATTCCAATATGGCCACTTTTTGTACCTAAGGTATATGGCTAAAGTTGGTCACTGTAGCTGCGGTTTAAATAATCCTTTTTCGACGATCCAAAGTGCTTTTCCAATGTATTTTTGGATGCTCTTTCAGAAGCCGAAAGCAGAATTTAGCTAAGTCAATCCGTTGCAAAGTTATAGCAATAATTTGATTATTAAAATTGATTTCGAGCCTAAGAAGTGCACTTAAATTCTTCCGATATCATCGTAGTTCACTATATCCGCCTATTTTTTGCCGTTCTTTCGAATGCAAGCTCCGACGAATCCATAGGATCAATAGGAAAAGAGCTAACACGAAAAATTTCGGAATTTTCATTCGAGACCTATCTAGATCGAAAGATCTCGCCGAGTTACCCCTAGGAACAAGTTTTCAGCCAGATTGGAGATATCGACCAAATTGACCTTTTTAGGCCCTTTCTGACCCAACCCTATTCCAATATGGCCACTTTTTGTACCTAAGGTATATGGCTAGAGTTGGTCACTGTAGCTGCGGTTTAAATAATTCATTTTCGACGATCCAAAGTACTTTTCCAATGTATTTTTGGATGCTCTTTCAGAATCCGAAAGCAGAATTTAGCTAAGTCAATCCGTTGCAAAGTTATAGCAATAATTTGATTATTAAAATTGTTTTCAAGCCTAAGAAGTGCACTTAAATTCTTCCGATATCATCGGAGTTCACTATATCCGCCTATTTTTTGCCGTTCTTTCGAATGCAAGCTCCGTCGAATCCATAGGATCAATAGGAAAAGAGCTAACACGAAAAATTTCGGAATTTTCATTCGAGACCTATCTAGATCGAAAGATCTCGCCGAGTTACCCCTAGGAACAAGTTTTCAGCCAGATTGGAGATATCGACCAAATTGACCTTTTTAGGCCCTTTCTGACCCAACCCTATTCCAATATGGCCACTTTTTGTACCTAAGGTATATGGCTAAAGTTGGTCACTGTAGCTGCGGTTTAAATAATTCATTTTCGACGATCCAAAGTACTTTTCCAATGTATTTTTGGATGCTCTTTCAGAATCCGAAAGCAGAATTTAGCTAAGTCAAACGGTTGCAAAGATATAGCAATAATTCGATTTTTCGAATCGTTTTCAAGCCTAAGAAGTGCACTTAAATTCTTCCGATATCATCGGAGTTCACTATATCCGCCTATTTTTTGCCGTTTTTTCGAATGCAAGTTTCGTCGAATCCATAGGATAAATAGAAAAAGAGCTAACACGAAAAATTTCGGAATTTTCATTCGAGACCTATCTAGATCGAAAGATCTCGCCGAGTTACCCCTAGGAACAAGTTTTCAGCCAGATTGGAGATATCGACCAAATTGACCTTTTTAGGCCCTTTCTGACCCAACCCTATTCCAATATGGCCACTTTTTGTACCTAAGGTATATGGCTAAAGTTGGTCACTTTAGCTGCGGTTTAAATAATCCTTTTTCGACGATCCAAAGTGCTTTTCCAATGTATTTTTGGATGCTCTTTCAGAAGCCGAAAGCAGAATTTAGCTAAGTCAAACGGTTGCAAAGTTATATCAATAATTGGATTTTTAAAATTGTTTTCAAGCCTAAGAAGTGCACTTAAATTCTTCCGATATCATCGGAGTTCACTATATCCGCCTATTTTTTGCCGTTCTTTCGAATGCAAGCTCCATCGAATCCATAGGATCAATAGAAAAAGAGCTAACACGAAAAATTTCGGATTTTTCAATCTAGACCTATCTGGATCGAAAGATCTCGCCGAGTTACCCCTAGGAACAAGTTTTCAGCCAGATTGGAGATATCGACCAAATTGACCTTTTTAGGCCCTTTCTGACCCAACCCTATTCCAATATGGCCACTTTTTGTACCTAAGGTATATGGCTAAAGTTGGTCACTGTAGCTGCGGTTTAAATAATTCATTTTCGACGATCCAAAGTACTTTTCCAATGTATTTTTAGATGCTCTTTCAGAATCCGAAAGCAGAATTTAGCTAAGTCAATCCGTTGCAAAGTTATAGCAATAATTTGATTATTAAAATTGATTTCGAGCCTAAGAAGTGCACTTAAATTCTTCCGATATCATCGGAGTTCACTATATCCGCCTATTTTTTGCCGTTCTTTCGAATGCAAGCTCCGTCGAATCCATAGGATCAATAGGAAAAGAGCTAACACGAAAAATTTCGGAATTTTCATTCGAGACCTATCTAGATCGAAAGATCTCGCCGAGTTACCCCTAGGAACAAGTTTTCAGCCAGATTGGAGATATCGACCAAATTGACCTTTTTAGGCCCTTTCTGACCCAACCCTATTCCAATATGGCCACTTTTTGTACCTAAGGTATATGGCTAAAGTTGGTCACTGTAGCTGCGGTTTAAATAATCCTTTTTCGACGATCCAAAGTGCTTTTCCAATGTATTTTTGGATGCTCTTTCAGAAGCCAAAAGCAGAATTTAGCTAAGTCAAACGGTTGCAAAGTTATATCAATAATTGGATTTTTAAAATTGTTTTCAAGCCTAAGAAGTGCACTTAAATTCTTCCGATATCATCGGAGTTCACTATATCCGCCTATTTTTTGCCGTTCTTTCGAATGCAAGCTCCGTCGAATCCATAGGATCAATAGAAAAAGAGCTAACACGAAAAATTTCGGAATTTTCATTCGAGACCTATCTAGATCGAAAGATCTCGCCGAGTTACCCCTAGGAACAAGTTTTCAGCCAGATTGGAGATATCGACCAAATTGACCTTTTTAGGCCCTTTCTGACCCAACCCTATTCCAATATGGCCACTTTTTGTACCTAAGGTATATGGCTAAAGTTGGTCACTGTAGCTGCGGTTTAAATAATCCTTTTTCGACGATCGAAAGTGCTTTTCCGATGTATTTTTGGATGCTCTTTCAGAATCCGAAAGCAGAATTTAGCTAAGTCAAACCGTTGAAAAGTTATATCAATAATTGGATTTTTAAAATTGTTTTCAAGCCTAAGAAGTGCACTTAAATTCTTCCGATATCATCGGAGTTCACTATATCCGCCTATTTTTTGCCGTTCTTTCGAATGCAAGCTCCGTCGAATCCATAGGATCAATAGGAAAAGAGCTAACACGAAAAATTTCGGAATTTTCATTCGAGACCTATCTAGATCGAAAGATCTCGCCGAGTTACCCCTAGGAACAAGTTTTCAGCCAGATTGGAGATATCGACCAAATTGACCTTTTTAGGCCCTTTCTGACCCAACCCTATTCCAATATGGCCACTTTTTGTACCTAAGGTATATGGATAAAGTTGGTCACTGTAGCTGCGGTTTAAATAATCCTTTTTCGACGATCCAAAGTGCTTTTCCAATGTATTTTTGGATGCTCTTTCAGAAGCCGAAAGCAGAATTTAGCTAAGTCAATCCGTTGCAAAGTTATAGCAATAATTTGATTATTAAAATTGATTTCGAGCCTAAGAAGTGCACTTAAATTCTTCCGATATCATCGGAGTTCACTATATCCGCCTATTTTTTGCCGTTCTTTCGAATGCAAGCTCCGACGAATCCATAGGATCAATAGGAAAAGAGCTAACACGAAAAATTTCGGAATTTTCATTCGAGACCTATCTAGATCGAAAGATCTCGCCGAGTTACCCCTAGGAACAAGTTTTCAGCCAGATTGGAGATATCGACCAAATTGACCTTTTTAGGCCCTTTCTGACCCAACCCTATTCCAATATGGCCACTTTTTGTACCTAAGGTATATGGCTAAAGTTGGTCACTGTAGCTGCGGTTTAAATAATTCATTTTCGACGATCCAAAGTACTTTTCCAATGTATTTTTGGATGCTCTTTCAGAATCCGAAAGCAGAATTTAGCTAAGTCAATCCGTTGCAAAGTTATAGCAATAATTTGATTATTAAAATTGATTTCAAGCCTAAGAAGTGCACTTAAATTCTTTCGATATCAACGGAGATTAGTATATCCGCCTATTTTTTGCCGTTCTTTCGAATACAAGTTTCGTCGTATCTATAAGATCAATAGAAAAATAGCTAAACCGAAAAATTTCGTAATTTTCAATCGAGACCTATCTGGATCGAAAGATCTCGCCGAGTTACCCCTAGGTACAAGTTTTCAGCCAGATTGGAGATATCGACCAAATTGACCTTTCTAGGCCCTTTCTGACCCAACCCTATTCTAATATGGCCACTTTTGTACCTAAGGTATATGGCTAAAGTTGGTCACTGTAGCTGCGGTTTAAATAATCCTTTTTCGACGATCCAAAGTGCTTTTCCAATGTATTTTTGGATGCTCTTTCAGAAGCCGAAAGCAGAATTTAGCTAAGTCAAACGGTTGCAAAGATATAGCAATAATTCGATTTTTCGAATCGTTTTCAAGCCTAAGAAGTGCACTTAAATTCTTCCGATATCATCGGAGTTCACTATATCCGCCTATTTTTTGCCGTTCTTTCGAATGCAAGCTCCGACGAATCCATAGGATCAATAGGAAAAGAGCTAACACGAAAAATTTCGGAATTTTCATTCGAGACCTATCTAGATCGAAAGATCTCGCCGAGTTACCCCTAGGAACAAGTTTTCAGCCAGATTGGAGATATCGACCAAATTGACCTTTTTAGGCCCTTTCTGACCCAACCCTATTCCAATATGGCCACTTTTTGTACCTAAGGTATATGGCTAAAGTTGGTCACTGTAGATGCGGTTTAAATAATTCATTTTCGACGATCCAAAGTACTTTTCCAATGTATTTTTGGATGCTCTTTCAGAATCCGAAAGCAGAATTTAGCTAAGTCAATCCGTTGCAAAGTTATAGCAATAATTTGATTATTAAAATTGATTTCAAGCCTAAGAAGTGCACTTAAATTCTTTCGATATCAACGGAGATTAGTATATCCGCCTATTTTTTGCCGTTCTTTCGAATACAAGTTTCGTCGAATCTATAAGATCAATAGAAAAATAGCTAAACCGAAAAATTTCGTAATTTTCAATCGAGACCTATCTGGATCGAGAGATCTCGCCGAGTTACCCCTAGGTACAAGTTTTCAGCCAGATTGGAGATATCGACCAAATTGACCTTTCTAGGCCCTTTCTGACCCAACCCTATTCTAATATGGCCACTTTTGTACCTAAGGTATATGGCTAAAGTTGGTCACTGTAGCTGCGGTTTAAATAATCCTTTTTCGACGATCCAAAGTGCTTTTCCAATGTATTTTTGGATGCTCTTTCAGAAGCCGAAAGCAGAATTTAGCTAAGTCAAACGGTTGCAAAGATATAGCAATAATTCGATTTTTCGAATCGTTTTCAAGCCTAAGAAGTGCACTTAAATTCTTCCGATATCATCGGAGTTCACTATATCCGCCTATTTTTTGCCGTTTTTTCGAATGCAAGTTTCGTCGAATCCATAGGATAAATAGAAAAAGAGCTAACACGAAAAATTTCGGAATTTTCATTCGAGACCTATCTAGATCGAAAGATCTCGCCGAGTTACCCCTAGGAACAAGTTTTCAGCCAGATTGGAGATATCGACCAAATTGACCTTTTTAGGCCCTTTCTGACCCAACCCTATTCCAATATGGCCACTTTTTGTACCTAAGGTATATGGCTAAAGTTGGTCACTGTAGCTGCGGTTTAAATAATCCTTTTTCGACGATCCAAAGTGCTTTTCCAATGTATTTTTGGATGCTCTTTCAGAAGCCGAAAGCAGAATTTAGCTAAGTCAAACGGTTGCAAAGTTATATCAATAATTGGATTTTTAAAATTGTTTTCAAGCCTAAGAAGTGCACTTAAATTCTTCCGATATCATCGGAGTTCACTATATCCGCCTATTTTTTGCCGTTCTTTCGAATGCAAGCTCCGTCGAATCCATAGGATCAATAGAAAAAGAGCTAACATGAAAAATTTCGGAATTTTCATTCGAGACCTATCTAGATCGAAAGATCTCGCCGAGTTACCCCTAGGAACAAGTTTTCAGCCAGATTGGAGATATCGACCAAATTGACCTTTTTAGGCCCTTTCTGACCCAACCCTATTCCAATATGGCCACTTTTTGTACCTAAGGTATATGGCTAAAGTTGGTCACTGTAGCTGCGGTTTAAATAATCCTTTTTCGACGATCCAAAGTGCTTTTCCAATGTATTTTTGGATGCTCTTTCAGAATCCGAAAGCAGAATTTAGCTAAGTCAAACCGTTGAAAAGTTATATCAATAATTGGATTTTTAAAATTGTTTTCAAGCCTAAGAAGTGCACTTAAATTCTTCCGATATCATCGGAGTTCACTATATCCGCCTATTTTTTGCCGTTCTTTCGAATGCAAGCTCCGTCGAATCCATAGGATCAATAGGAAAAGAGCTAACACGAAAAATTTCGGAATTTTCATTCGAGACCTATCTAGATCGAAAGATCTCGCCGAGTTACCCCTAGGAACAAGTTTTCAGCCAGATTGGAGATATCGACCAAATTGACCTTTTTAGGCCCTTTCTGACCCAACCCTATTCCAATATGGCCACTTTTTGTACCTAAGGTATATGGCTAAAGTTGGTCACTGTAGCTGCGGTTTAAATAATCCTTTTTCGACGATCGAAAGTGCTTTTCCGATGTATTTTTGGATGCTCTTTCAGAATCCGAAAGCAGAATTTAGCTAAGTCAAACCGTTGAAAAGTTATATCAATAATTGGATTTTTAAAATTGTTTTCAAGCCTAAGAAGTGCACTTAAATTCTTCCGATATCATCGGAGTTCACTATATCCGCCTATTTTTTGCCGTTCTTTCGAATGCAAGCTCCGTCGAATCCATAGGATCAATAGGAAAAGAGCTAACACGAAAAATTTCGGAATTTTCATTCGAGACCTATCTAGATCGAAAGATCTCGCCGAGTTACCCCTAGGAACAAGTTTTCAGCCAGATTGGAGATATCGACCAAATTGACCTTTTTAGGCCCTTTCTGACCCAACCCTATTCCAATATGGCCACTTTTTGTACCTAAGGTATATGGCTAAAGTTGGTCACTGTAGCTGCGGTTTAAATAATCCTTTTTCGACAATCGAAAGTGCTTTTCCGATGTATTTTTGGATGCTCTTTCAGAATCCGAAAGCAGAATTTAGCTAAGTCAAACCGTTGAAAAGTTATATCAATAATTGGATTTTTAAAATTGTTTTCAAGCCTAAGAAGTGCACTTAAATTCTTCCGATATCATCGGAGTTCACTATATCCGCCTATTTTTTGCCGTTCTTTCGAATGCAAGCTCCGTCGAATCCATAGGATCAATAGGAAAAGAGCTAACACGAAAAATTTCGGAATTTTCATTCGAGACCTATCTAGATCGAAAGATCTCGCCGAGTTACCCCTAGGAACAAGTTTTCAGCCAGATTGGAGATATCGACCAAATTGACCTTTTTAGGCCCTTTCTGACCCAACCCTATTCCAATATGGCCACTTTTTGTACCTAAGGTATATGGCTAAAGTTGGTCACTGTAGCTGCGGTTTAAATAATCCTTTTTCGACGATCCAAAGTGCTTTTCCAATGTATTTTTGGATGCTCTTTCAGAAGCCGAAAGCAGAATTTAGCTAAGTCAATCCGTTGCAAAGTTATAGCAATAATTTGATTATTAAAATTGATTTCGAGCCTAAGAAGTGCACTTAAATTCTTCCGATATCATCGGAGTTCACTATATCCGCCTATTTTTTGCCGTTCTTTCGAATGCAAGCTCCGACGAATCCATAGGATCAATAGGAAAAGAGCTAACACGAAAAATTTCGGAATTTTCATTCGAGACCTATCTAGATCGAAAGATCTCGCCGAGTTACCCCTAGGAACAAGTTTTCAGCCAGATTGGAGATATCGACCAAATTGACCTTTTTAGGCCCTTTCTGACCCAACCCTATTCCAATATGGCCACTTTTTGTACCTAAGGTATATGGCTAAAGTTGGTCACTGTAGCTGCGGTTTAAATAATTCATTTTCGACGATCCAAAGTACTTTTCCAATGTATTTTTGGATGCTCTTTCAGAATCCGAAAGCAGAATTTAGCTAAGTCAATCCGTTGCAAAGTTATAGCAATAATTTGATTATTAAAATTGATTTCAAGCCTAAGAAGTGCACTTAAATTCTTTCGATATCAACGGAGATTAGTATATCCGCCTATTTTTTGCCGTTCTTTCGAATACAAGTTTCGTCGAATCTATAAGATCAATAGAAAAATAGCTAAACCGAAAAATTTCGTAATTTTCAATCGAGACCTATCTGGATCGAAAGATCTCGCCGAGTTACCCCTAGGTACAAGTTTTCAGCCAGATTGGAGATATCGACCAAATTGACCTTTCAAGGCCCTTTCTGACCCAACCCTATTCTAATATGGCCACTTTTGTACCTAAGGTATATGGCTAAAGTTGGTCACTGTAGCTGCGGTTTAAATAATCCTTTTTCGACGATCCAAAGTGCTTTTCCAATGTATTTTTGGATGCTCTTTCAGAAGCCGAAAGCAGAATTTAGCTAAGTCAAACGGTTGCAAAGATATAGCAATAATTCGATTTTTCGAATCGTTTTCAAGCCTAAGAAGTGCACTTAAATTCTTCCGATATCATCGGAGTTCACTATATCCGCCTATTTTTTGCCGTTTTTTCGAATGCAAGTTTCGTCGAATCCATAGGATAAATAGAAAAAGAGCTAACACGAAAAATTTCGGAATTTTCATTCGAGACCTATCTAGATCGAAAGATCTCGCCGAGTTACCCCTAGGAACAAGTTTTCAGCCAGATTGGAGATATCGACCAAATTGACCTTTTTAGGCCCTTTCTGACCCAACCCTATTCCAATATGGCCACTTTTTGTACCTAAGGTATATGGCTAAAGTTGGTCACTGTAGCTGCGGTTTAAATAATCCTTTTTCGACGATCGAAAGTGCTTTTCCGATGTATTTTTGGATGCTCTTTCAGAATCCGAAAGCAGAATTTAGCTAAGTCAAACCGTTGAAAAGTTATATCAATAATTGGATTTTTAAAATTGTTTTCAAGCCTAAGAAGTGCACTTAAATTCTTCCGATATCATCGGAGTTCACTATATCCGCCTATTTTTTGCCGTTCTTTCGAATGCAAGCTCCGTCGAATCCATAGGATCAATAGGAAAAGAGCTAACACGAAAAATTTCGGAATTTTCATTCGAGACCTATCTAGATCGAAAGATCTCGCCGAGTTACCCCTAGGAACAAGTTTTCAGCCAGATTGGAGATATCGACCAAATTGACCTTTTTAGGCCCTTTCTGACCCAACCCTATTCCAATATGGCCACTTTTTGTACCTAAGGTATATGGCTAAAGTTGGTCACTGTAGCTGCGGTTTAAATAATCCTTTTTCGACGATCCAAAGTGCTTTTCCAATGTATTTTTGGATGCTCTTTCAGAAGCCAAAAGCAGAATTTAGCTAAGTCAAACGGTTGCAAAGTTATATCAATAATTGGATTATTAAAATTGATTTCGAGCCTAAGAAGTGCACTTAAATTCTTCCGATATCATCGGAGTTCATTATATCCGCCTATTTTTTGCCGTTCTTTCGAATGCAAGCTCCGTCGAATCCATAGGATCAATAGGAAAAGAGCTAACACGAAAAATTTCGGAATTTTCATTCGAGACCTATCTAGATCGAAAGATCTCGCCGAGTTACCCCTAGGAACAAGTTTTCAGCCAGATTGGAGATATCGACCAAATTGACCTTTTTAGGCCCTTTCTGACCCAACCCTATTCCAATATGGCCACTTTTTGTACCTAAGGTATATGGCTAAAGTTGGTCACTGTAGCTGCGGTTTAAATAATTCATTTTCGACGATCCAAAGTACTTTTCCAATGTATTTTTGGATGCTCTTTCAGAATCCGAAAGCAGAATTTAGCTAAGTCAAACGGTTGCAAAGATATAGCAATAATTCGATTTTTCGAATCGTTTTCAAGCCTAAGAAGTGCACTTAAATTCTTCCGATATCATCGGAGTTCACTATATCCGCCTATTTTTTGCCGTTTTTTCGAATGCAAGTTTCGTCGAATCCATAGGATAAATAGAAAAAGAGCTAACACGAAAAATTTCGGAATTTTCATTCGAGACCTATCTAGATCGAAAGATCTCGCCGAGTTACCCCTAGGAACAAGTTTTCAGCCAGATTGGAGATATCGACCAAATTGACCTTTTTAGGCCCTTTCTGACCCAACCCTATTCCAATATGGCCACTTTTTGTACCTAAGGTATATGGCTAAAGTTGGTCACTTTAGCTGCGGTTTAAATAATCCTTTTTCGACGATCCAAAGTGCTTTTCCAATGTATTTTTGGATGCTCTTTCAGAAGCCAAAAGCAGAATTTAGCTAAGTCAAACGGTTGCAAAGTTATATCAATAATTGGATTATTAAAATTGTTTTCAAGCCTAAGAAGTGCACTTAAATTCTTCCGATATCATCGGAGTTCACTATATCCGCCTATTTTTTGCCGTTCTTTCGAATGCAAGCTCCGTCGAATCCATAGGATCAATAGGAAAAGAGCTAACACGAAAAATTTCGGAATTTTCATTCGAGACCTATCTAGATCGAAAGATCTCGCCGAGTTACCCCTAGGAACAAGTTTTCAGCCAGATTGGAGATATCGACCAAATTGACCTTTTTAGGCCCTTTCTGACCCAACCCTATTCCAATATGGCCACTTTTTGTACCTAAGGTATATGGCTAAAGTTGGTCACTGTAGCTGCGGTTTAAATAATTCATTTTCGACGATCCAAAGTACTTTTCCAATGTATTTTTGGATGCTCTTTCAGAATCCGAAAGCAGAATTTAGCTAAGTCAAACGGTTGCAAAGATATAGCAATAATTCGATTTTTCGAATCGTTTTCAAGCCTAAGAAGTGCACTTAAATTCTTCCGATATCATCGGAGTTCACTATATCCGCCTATTTTTTGCCGTTTTTTCGAATGCAAGTTTCGTCGAATCCATAGGATAAATAGAAAAAGAGCTAACACGAAAAATTTCGGAATTTTCATTCGAGACCTATCTAGATCGAAAGATCTCGCCGAGTTACCCCTAGGAACAAGTTTTCAGCCAGATTGGAGATATCGACCAAATTGACCTTTTTAGGCCCTTTCTGACCCAACCCTATTCCAATATGGCCACTTTTTGTACCTAAGGTATATGGCTAAAGTTGGTCACTTTAGCTGCGGTTTAAATAATCCTTTTTCGACGATCCAAAGTGCTTTTCCAATGTATTTTTGGATGCTCTTTCAGAAGCCGAAAGCAGAATTTAGCTAAGTCAATCCGTTGCAAAGTTATAGCAATAATTTGATTATTAAAATTGATTTCGAGCCTAAGAAGTGCACTTAAATTCTTCCGATATCATCGGAGTTCACTATATCCGCCTATTTTTTGCCGTTCTTTCGAATGCAAGCTCCGTCGAATCCATAGGATCAATAGGAAAAGAGCTAACACGAAAAATTTCGGAATTTTCATTCGAGACCTATCTAGATCGAAAGATCTCGCCGAGTTACCCCTAGGAACAAGTTTTCAGCCAGATTGGAGATATCGACCAAATTGACCTTTTTAGGCCCTTTCTGACCCAACCCTATTCCAATATGGCCACTTTTTGTACCTAAGGTATATGGCTAAAGTTGGTCACTGTAGCTGCGGTTTAAATAATCCTTTTTCGACGATCCAAAGTGCTTTTCCAATGTATTTTTGGATGCTCTTTCAGAAGCCAAAAGCAGAATTTAGCTAAGTCAAACGGTTGCAAAGTTATATCAATAATTGGATTTTTAAAATTGTTTTCAAGCCTAAGAAGTGCACTTAAATTCTTCCGATATCATCGGAGTTCACTATATCCGCCTATTTTTTGCCGTTCTTTCGAATGCAAGCTCCGTCGAATCCATAGGATCAACAGAAAAAGAGCTAACACGAAAAATTTCGGAATTTTCATTCGAGACCTATCTAGATCGAAAGATCTCGCCGAGTTACCCCTAGGAACAAGTTTTCAGCCAGATTGGAGATATCGACCAAATTGACCTTTTTAGGCCCTTCATGACCCAACCCTATTCCAATATGGCCACTTTTTGTACCTAAGGTATATGGCTAAAGTTGGTCACTTTAGCTGCGGTTTAAATAATCCTTTTTCGACGATCCAAAGTGCTTTTCCAATGTATTTTTGGATGCTCTTTCAGAAGCCGAAAGCAGAATTTAGCTAAGTCAAACGGTTGCAAAGTTATATCAATAATTGGATTTTTAAAATTGTTTTCAAGCCTAAGAAGTGCACTTAAATTCTTCCGATATCATCGGAGTTCACTATATCCGCCTATTTTTTGCCGTTCTTTCGAATGCAAGCTCCGTCGAATCCATAGGATCAATAGGAAAAGAGCTAACACGAAAAATTTCGGAATTTTCATTCGAGACCTATCTAGATCGAAAGATCTCGCCGAGTTACCCCTAGGAACAAGTTTTCAGCCAGATTGGAGATATCGACCAAATTGACCTTTTTAGGCCCTTTCTGACCCAACCCTATTCCAATATGGCCACTTTTTGTACCTAAGGTATATGGCTAAAGTTGGTCACTGTAGCTGCGGTTTAAATAATCCTTTTTCGACGATCCAAAGTGCTTTTCCAATGTATTTTTGGATGCTCTTTCAGAAGCCAAAAGCAGAATTTAGCTAAGTCAAACGGTTGCAAAGTTATATCAATAATTGGATTTTTAAAATTGTTTTCAAGCCTAAGAAGTGCACTTAAATTCTTCCGATATCATCGGAGTTCACTATATCCGCCTATTTTTTGCCGTTCTTTCGAATGCAAGCTCCGTCGAATCCATAGGATCAATAGAAAAAGAGCTATGACGAAAAATTTCGGAATTTTCATTCGAGACCTATCTAGATCGAAAGATCTCGCCGAGTTACCCCTAGGAACAAGTTTTCAGCCAGATTGGAGATATCGACCAAATTGACCTTTTTAGGCCCTTTCTGACCCAACCCTATTCCAATATGGCCACTTTTTGTACCTAAGGTATATGGCTAAAGTTGGTCACTGTAGCTGCGGTTTAAATAATCCTTTTTCGACGATCGAAAGTGCTTTTCCGATGTATTTTTGGATGCTCTTTCAGAATCCGAAAGCAGAATTTAGCTAAGTCAATCCGTTGCAAAGTTATAGCAATAATTTGATTATTAAAATTGATTTCGAGCCTAAGAAGTGCACTTAAATTCTTCCGATATCATCGGAGTTCACTAGATCCGCCTATTTTTTGCCGTTCTTTCGAATGCAAGCTCCGTCGAATCCATAGGATCAATAGGAAAAGAGCTAACACGAAAAATTTCGGAATTTTCATTCGAGACCTATCTAGATCGAAAGATCTCGCCGAGTTACCCCTAGGAACAAGTTTTCAGCCAGATTGGAGATATCGACCAAATTGACCTTTTTAGGCCCTTTCTGACCCAACCCTATTCCAATATGGCCACTTTTTGTACCTAAGGTATATGGCTAAAGTTGGTCACTGTAGCTGCGGTTTAAATAATCCTTTTTCGACGATCCAAAGTGCTTTTCCAATGTATTTTTGGATGCTCTTTCAGAAGCCAAAAGCAGAATTTAGCTAAGTCAAACGGTTGCAAAGTTATATCAATAATTGGATTTTTAAAATTGTTTTCAAGCCTAAGAAGTGCACTTAAATTCTTCCGATATCATCGGAGTTCACTATATCCGCCTATTTTTTGCCGTTCTTTCGAATGCAAGCTCCGTCGAATCCATAGGATCAATAGAAAAAGAGCTAACACGAAATATTTCGGAATTTTCATTCGAGACCTATCTAGATCGAAAGATCTCGCCGAGTTACCCCTAGGAACAAGTTTTCAGCCAGATTGGAGATATCGACCAAATTGACCTTTTTAGGCCCTTTCTGACCCAACCCTA
This sequence comes from Gastracanthus pulcherrimus, assembly GCA_949152435.1. Lineage (NCBI taxonomy): Eukaryota > Metazoa > Arthropoda > Insecta > Hymenoptera > Pteromalidae > Gastracanthus > Gastracanthus pulcherrimus. The sequence goes on along the minus strand of OX424572.1, from coordinate 83,516,405 downwards.
TTCCAATATGGCCACTTTTTGTACCTAAGGTATATGGCTAAAGTTGGTCACTGTAGCTGCGGTTTAAATAATCCTTTTTCGACGATCCAAAGTGCTTTTCCAATGTATTTTTGGATGCTCTTTCAGAAGCCAAAAGCAGAATTTAGCTAAGTCAAACGGTTGCAAAGTTATATCAATAATTGGATTTTTAAAATTGTTTTCAAGCCTAAGAAGTGCACTTAAATTCTTCCGATATCATCGGAGTTCACTATATCCGCCTATTTTTTGCCGTTCTTTCGAATGCAAGCTCCGTCGAATCCATAGGATCAATAGGAAAAGAGCTAACACGAAAAATTTCGGAATTTTCATTCGAGACCTATCTAGATCGAAAGATCTCGCCGAGTTACCCCTAGGAACAAGATTTCAGCCAGATTGGAGATATCGACCAAATTGACCTTTTTAGGCCCTTTCTGACCCAACCCTATTCCAATATGGCCACTTTTTGTACCTAAGGTATATGGCTAAAGTTGGTCACTGTAGCTGCGGTTTAAATAATCCTTTTTCGACGATCCAAAGTGCTTTTCCAATGTATTTTTGGATGCTCTTTCAGAATTCGAAAGCAGAATTTAGCTAAGTCAAACCGTTGAAAAGTTATATCAATAATTGGATTTTTAAAATTGTTTTCAAGCCTAAGAAGTGCACTTAAATTCTTCCGATATCATCGGAGTTCACTATATCCGCCTATTTTTTGCCGTTCTTTCGAATGCAAGCTCCGTCGAATCCATAGGATCAATAGGAAAAGAGCTAACACGAAAAATTTCGGAATTTTCATTCGAGACCTATCTAGATCGAAAGATCTCGCCGAGTTACCCCTAGGAACAAGTTTTCAGCCAGATTGGAGATATCGACCAAATTGACCTTTTTAGGCCCTTTCTGACCCAACCCTATTCCAATATGGCCACTTTTTGTACCTAAGGTATATGGCTAAAGTTGGTCACTGTAGCTGCGGTTTAAATAATTCATTTTCGACGATCCAAAGTACTTTTCCAATGTATTTTTGGATGCTCTTTCAGAATCCGAAAGCAGAATTTAGCTAAGTCAAACGGTTGCAAAGATATAGCAATAATTCGATTTTTCGAATCGTTTTCAAGCCTAAGAAGTGCACTTAAATTCTTCCGATATCATCGGAGTTCACTATATCCGCCTATTTTTTGCCGTTTTTTCGAATGCAAGTTTCGTCGAATCCATAGGATAAATAGAAAAAGAGCTAACACGAAAAATTTCGGAATTTTCATTCGAGACCTATCTAGATCGAAAGATCTCGCCGAGTTACCCCTAGGAACAAGTTTTCAGCCAGATTGGAGATATCGACCAAATTGACCTTTTTAGGCCCTTTCTGACCCAACCCTATTCCAATATGGCCACTTTTTGTACCTAAGGTATATGGCTAAAGTTGGTCACTTTAGCTGCGGTTTAAATAATCCTTTTTCGACGATCCAAAGTGCTTTTCCAATGTATTTTTGGATGCTCTTTCAGAAGCCGAAAGCAGAATTTAGCTAAGTCAAACGGTTGCAAAGTTATATCAATAATTGGATTTTTAAAATTGTTTTCAAGCCTAAGAAGTGCACTTAAATTCTTCCGATATCATCGGAGTTCACTATATCCGCCTATTTTTTGCCGTTCTTTCGAATGCAAGCTCCGTCGAATCCATAGGATCAATAGAAAAAGAGCTAACACGAAAAATTTCGGATTTTTCAATCTAGACCTATCTGGATCGAAAGATCTCGCCGAGTTACCCCTAGGAACAAGTTTTCAGCCAGATTGGAGATATCGACCAAATTGACCTTTTTAGGCCCTTTCTGACCCAACCCTATTCCAATATGGCCACTTTTTGTACCTAAGGTATATGGCTAAAGTTGGTCACTGTAGCTGCGGTTTAAATAATTCATTTTCGACGATCCAAAGTACTTTTCCAATGTATTTTTGGATGCTCTTTCAGAATCCGAAAGCAGAATTTAGCTAAGTCAATCCGTTGCAAAGTTATAGCAATAATTTGATTATTAAAATTGATTTCGAGCCTAAGAAGTGCACTTAAATTCTTCCGATATCATCGGAGTTCACTATATCCGCCTATTTTTTGCCGTTCTTTCGAATGCAAGCTCCGTCGAATCCATAGGATCAATAGGAAAAGAGCTAACACGAAAAATTTCGGAATTTTCATTCGAGACCTATCTAGATCGAAAGATCTCGCCGAGTTACCCCTAGGAACAAGTTTTCAGCCAGATTGGAGATATCGACCAAATTGACCTTTTTAGGCCCTTTCTGACCCAACCCTATTCCAATATGGCCACTTTTTGTACCTAAGGTATATGGCTAAAGTTGGTCACTGTAGCTGCGGTTTAAATAATTCATTTTCGACGATCCAAAGTACTTTTCCAATGTATTTTTGGATGCTCTTTCAGAATCCGAAAGCAGAATTTAGCTAAGTCAATCCGTTGCAAAGTTATAGCAATAATTTGATTATTAAAATTGATTTCGAGCCTAAGAAGTGCACTTAAATTCTTCCGATATCATCGGAGTTCACTATATCCGCCTATTTTTTGCCGTTCTTTCGAATGCAAGCTCCGACGAATCCATAGGATCAATAGGAAAAGAGCTAACACGAAAAATTTCGGAATTTTCATTCGAGACCTATCTAGATCGAAAGATCTCGCCGAGTTACCCCTAGGAACAAGTTTTCAGCCAGATTGGAGATATCGACCAAATTGACCTTTTTAGGCCCTTTCTGACCCAACCCTATTCCAATATGGCCACTTTTTGTACCTAAGGTATATGGCTAAAGTTGGTCACTGTAGCTGCGGTTTAAATAATCCTTTTTCGACGATCCAAAGTGCTTTTCCAATGTATTTTTGGATGCTCTTTCAGAAGCCAAAAGCAGAATTTAGCTAAGTCAAACGGTTGCAAAGTTATATCAATAATTGGATTTTTAAAATTGTTTTCAAGCCTAAGAAGTGCACTTAAATTCTTCCGATATCATCGGAGTTCACTATATCCGCCTATTTTTTGCCGTTCTTTCGAATGCAAGCTCCGTCGAATCCATAGGATCAATAGAAAAAGAGCTAACACGAAAAATTTCGGAATTTTCATTCGAGACCTATCTAGATCGAAAGATCTCGCCGAGTTACCCCTAGGAACAAGTTTTCAGCCAGATTGGAGATATCGACCAAATTGACCTTTTTAGGCCCTTTCTGACCCAACCCTATTCCAATATGGCCACTTTTTGTACCTAAGGTATATGGCTAAAGTTGGTCACTGTAGCTGCGGTTTAAATAATCCTTTTTCGACGATCGAAAGTGCTTTTCCGATGTATTTTTGGATGCTCTTTCAGAATCCGAAAGCAGAATTTAGCTAAGTCAAACCGTTGAAAAGTTATATCAATAATTGGATTTTTAAAATTGTTTTCAAGCCTAAGAAGTGCACTTAAATTCTGCCGATATCATCGGAGTTCACTATATCCGCCTATTTTTTGCCGTTCTTTCGAATGCAAGCTCCGTCGAATCCATAGGATCAATAGGAAAAGAGCTAACACGAAAAATTTCGGAATTTTCATTCGAGACCTATCTAGATCGAAAGATCTCGCCGAGTTACCCCTAGGAACAAGTTTTCAGCCAGATTGGAGATATCGACCAAATTGACCTTTTTAGGCCCTTTCTGACCCAACCCTATTCCAATATGGCCACTTTTTGTACCTAAGGTATATGGCTAAAGTTGGTCACTGTAGCTGCGGTTTAAATAATCCTTTTTCGACGATCCAAAGTGCTTTTCCAATGTATTTTTGGATGCTCTTTCAGAAGCCAAAAGCAGAATTTAGCTAAGTCAAACGGTTGCAAAGTTATATCAATAATTGGATTTTTAAAATTGTTTTCAAGCCTAAGAAGTGCACTTAAATTCTTCCGATATCATCGGAGTTCACTATATCCGCCTATTTTTTGCCGTTCTTTCGAATGCAATCTCCGTCGAATCCATAGGATCAATAGAAAAAGAGCTAACACGAAAAATTTCGGAATTTTCATTCGAGACCTATCTAGATCGAAAGATCTCGCCGAGTTACCCCTAGGAACAAGTTTTCAGCCAGATTGGAGATATCGACCAAATTGACCTTTTTAGGCCCTTTCTGACCCAACCCTATTCCAATATGGCCACTTTTTGTACCTAAGGTATATGGCTAAAGTTGGTCACTGTAGCTGCGGTTTAAATAATCCTTTTTCGACGATCCAAAGTCCTTTTCCAATGTATTTTTGGATGCTCTTTCAGAATCCGAAAGCAGAATTTAGCTAAGTCAAACCGTTGAAAAGTTATATCAATAATTGGATTTTTAAAATTGTTTTCAAGCCTAAGAAGTGCACTTAAATTCTTCCGATATCATCGGAGTTCACTATATCCGCCTATTTTTTGCCGTTCTTTCGAATGCAAGCTCCGTCGAATCCATAGGATCAATAGGAAAAGAGCTAACACGAAAAATTTCGGAATTTTCATTCGAGACCTATCTAGATCGAAAGATCTCGCCGAGTTACCCCTAGGAACAAGTTTTCAGCCAGATTGGAGATATCGACCAAATTGACCTTTTTAGGCCCTTTCTGACCCAACCCTATTCCAATATGGCCACTTTTTGTACCTAAGGTATATGGCTAAAGTTGGTCACTGTAGCTGCGGTTTAAATAATCCTTTTTCGACGATCCAAAGTGCTTTTCCAATGTATTTTTGGATGCTCTTTCAGAATCCGAAAGCAGAATTTAGCTAAGTCAAACGGTTGCAAAGATATAGCAATAATTCGATTTTTCGAATCGTTTTCAAGCCTAAGAAGTGCACTTAAATTCTTCCGATATAATCGGAGTTCACTATATCCGCCTATTTTTTGCCGTTCTTTCGAATGCAAGCTCCGTCGAATCCATAGGATCAATAGGAAAAGAGCTAACACGAAAAATTTCGGAATTTTCATTCGAGACCTATCTAGATCGAAAGATCTCGCCGAGTTACCCCTAGGAACAAGTTTTCAGCCAGATTGGAGATATCGCCCAAATTGACCTTTTTAGGCCCTTTCTGACCCAACCCTATTCCAATATGGCCACTTTTTGTACCTAAGGTATATGGCTAAAGTTGGTCACTTTAGCTGCGGTTTAAATAATCCTTTTTCGACGATCCAAAGTGCTTTTCCAATGTATTTTTGGATGCTCTTTCAGAAGCCGAAAGCAGAATTTAGCTAAGTCAAACGGTTGCAAAGTTATATCAATAATTGGATTTTTAAAATTGTTTTCAAGCCTAAGAAGTGCACTTAAATTCTTCCGATATCATCGGAGTTCACTATATCCGCCTATTTTTTGCCGTTCTTTCGAATGCAAGCTCCGTCGAATCCATAGGATCAATAGAAAAAGAGCTAACACGAAAAATTTCGGATTTTTCAATCTAGACCTATCTGGATCGAAAGATCTCGCCGAGTTACCCCTAGGAACAAGTTTTCAGCCAGATTGGAGATATCGACCAAATTGACCTTTTTAGGCCCTTTCTGACCCAACCCTATTCCAATATGGCCACTTTTTGTACCTAAGGTATATGGCTAAAGTTGGTCACTGTAGCTGCGGTTTAAATAATTCATTTTCGACGATCCAAAGTACTTTTCCAATGTATTTTTGGATGCTCTTTCAGAATCCGAAAGCAGAATTTAGCTAAGTCAATCCGTTGCAAAGTTATAGCAATAATTTGATTATTAAAATTGATTTCGAGCCTAAGAAGTGCACTTAAATTCTTCCGATATCATCGGAGTTCACTATATCCGCCTATTTTTTGCCGTTCTTTCGAATGCAAGCTCCGTCGAATCCATAGGATCAATAGGAAAAGAGCTAACACGAAAAATTTCGGAATTTTCATTCGAGACCTATCTAGATCGAAAGATCTCGCCGAGTTACCCCTAGGAACAAGTTTTCAGCCAGATTGGAGATATCGACCAAATTGACCTTTTTAGGCCCTTTCTGACCCAACCCTATTCCAATATGGCCACTTTTTGTACCTAAGGTATATGGCTAAAGTTGGTCACTGTAGCTGCGGTTTAAATAATTCATTTTCGACGATCCAAAGTACTTTTCCAATGTATTTTTGGATGCTCTTTCAGAATCCGAAAGCAGAATTTAGCTAAGTCAATCCGTTGCAAAGTTATAGCAATAATTTGATTATTAAAATTGATTTCGAGCCTAAGAAGTGCACTTAAATTCTTCCGATATCATCGGAGTTCACTATATCCGCCTATTTTTTGCCGTTCTTTCGAATGCAAGCTCCGACGAATCCATAGGATCAATAGGAAAAGAGCTAACACGAAAAATTTCGGAATTTTCATTCGAGACCTATCTAGATCGAAAGATCTCGCCGAGTTACCCCTAGGAACAAGTTTTCAGCCAGATTGGAGATATCGACCAAATTGACCTTTTTAGGCCCTTTCTGACCCAACCCTATTCCAATATGGCCACTTTTTGTACCTAAGGTATATGGCTAAAGTTGGTCACTGTAGCTGCGGTTTAAATAATCCTTTTTCGACGATCCAAAGTGCTTTTCCAATGTATTTTTGGATGCTCTTTCAGAAGCCAAAAGCAGAATTTAGCTAAGTCAAACGGTTGCAAAGTTATATCAATAATTGGATTTTTAAAATTGTTTTCAAGCCTAAGAAGTGCACTTAAATTCTTCCGATATCATCGGAGTTCACTATATCCGCCTATTTTTTGCCGTTCTTTCGAATGCAAGCTCCGTCGAATCCATAGGATCAATAGAAAAAGAGCTAACACGAAAAATTTCGGAATTTTCATTCGAGACCTATCTAGATCGAAAGATCTCGCCGAGTTACCCCTAGGAACAAGTTTTCAGCCAGATTGGAGATATCGACCAAATTGACCTTTTTAGGCCCTTTCTGACCCAACCCTATTCCAATATGGCCACTTTTTGTACCTAAGGTATATGGCTAAAGTTGGTCACTGTAGCTGCGGTTTAAATAATCCTTTTTCGACGATCGAAAGTGCTTTTCCGATGTATTTTTGGATGCTCTTTCAGAATCCGAAAGCAGAATTTAGCTAAGTCAAACCGTTGAAAAGTTATATCAATAATTGGATTTTTAAAATTGTTTTCAAGCCTAAGAAGTGCACTTAAATTCTTCCGATATCATCGGAGTTCACTATATCCGCCTATTTTTTGCCGTTCTTTCGAATGCAAGCTCCGTCGAATCCATAGGATCAATAGGAAAAGAGCTAACACGAAAAATTTCGGAATTTTCATTCGAGACCTATCTAGATCGAAAGATCTCGCCGAGTTACCCCTAGGATCAAGTTTTCAGCCAGATTGGAGATATCGACCAAATTGACCTTTTTAGGCCCTTTCTGACCCAACCCTATTCCAATATGGCCACTTTTTGTACCTAAGGTATATGGCTAAAGTTGGTCACTGTAGCTGCGGTTTAAATAATCCTTTTTCGACGATCCAAAGTGCTTTTCCAATGTATTTTTGGATGCTCTTTCAGAAGCCAAAAGCAGAATTTAGCTAAGTCAAACGGTTGCAAAGTTATATCAATAATTGGATTTTTAAAATTGTTTTCAAGCCTAAGAAGTGCACTTAAATTCTTCCGATATCATCGGAGTTCACTATATCCGCCTATTTTTTGCCGTTCTTTCGAATGCAAGCTCCGTCGAATCCATAGGATCAATAGAAAAAGAGCTAACACGAAAAATTTCGGAATTTTCATTCGAGACCTATCTAGATCGAAAGATCTCGCCGAGTTACCCCTAGGAACAAGTTTTCAGCCAGATTGGAGATATCGACCAAATTGACCTTTTTAGGCCCTTTCTGACCCAACCCTATTCCAATATGGCCACTTTTTGTACCTAAGGTATATGGCTAAAGTTGGTCACTGTAGCTGCGGTTTAAATAATCCTTTTTCGACGATCCAAAGTGCTTTTCAAATGTATTTTTGGATGCTCTTTCAGAAGCCGAAAGCAGAATTTAGCTAAGTCAAACGGTTGCAAAGTTATATCAATAATTGGATTTTTAAAATTGTTTTCAAGCCTAAGAAGTGCACTTAAATTCTTCCGATATCATCGGAGTTCACTATATCCGCCTATTTTTTGCCGTTCTTTCGAATGCAAGCTCCGTCGAATCCATAGGATCAATAGAAAAAGAGCTAACACGAAAAATTTCGGAATTTTCATTCGAGACCTATCTAGATCGAAAGATCTCGCCGAGTTACCCCTAGGAACAAGTTTTCAGCCAGATTGGAGATATCGACCAAATTGACCTTTTTAGGCCCTTTCTGACCCAACCCTATTCCAATATGGCCACTTTTTGTACCTAAGGTATATGGCTAAAGTTGGTCACTGTAGCTGCGGTTTAAATAACCCTTTTTCGACGATCGAAAGTGCTTTTCCGATGTATTTTTGGATGCTCTTTCAGAATCCGAAAGCAGAATTTAGCTAAGTCAAACCGTTGAAAAGTTATATCAATAATTGGATTTTTAAAATTGTTTTCAAGCCTAAGAAGTGCACTTAAATTCTTCCGATATCATCGGAGTTCACTATATCCGCCTATTTTTTGCCGTTCTTTCGAATGCAAGCTCCGTCGAATCCATAGGATCAATAGGAAAACAGCTAACACGAAAAATTTCGGAATTTTCATTCGAGACCTATCTAGATCGAAAGATCTCGCCGAGTTACCCCTAGGAACAAGTTTTCAGCCAGATTGGAGATATCGACCAAATTGACCTTTTTAGGCCCTTTCTGACCCAACCCTATTCCAATATGGCCACTTTTTGTACCTAAGGTATATGGCTAAAGTTGGTCACTGTAGCTGCGGTTTAAATAATCCTTTTTCGACGATCGAAAGTGCTTTTCCGATGTATTTTTGGATGCTCTTTCAGAATCCGAAAGCAGAATTTAGCTAAGTCAAACCGTTGAAAAGTTATATCAATAATTGGATTTTTAAAATTGTTTTCAAGCCTAAGAAGTGCACTTAAATTCTTCCGATATCATCGGAGTTCACTATATCCGCCTATTTTTTGCCGTTCTTTCGAATGCAAGCTCCGTCGAATCCATAGGATCAATAGGAAAAGAGCTAACACGAAAAATTTCGGAATTTTCATTCGAGACCTATCTAGATCGAAAGATCTCGCCGAGTTACCCCTAGGAACAAGTTTTCAGCCAGATTGGAGATATCGACCAAATTGACCTTTTTAGGCCCTTTCTGACCCAACCCTATTCCAATATGGCCACTTTTTGTACCTAAGGTATATGGCTAAAGTTGGTCACTGTAGCTGCGGTTTAAATAATCCTTTTTCGACGATCCAAAGTACTTTTCCAATGTATTTTTGGATGCTCTTTCAGAATCCGAAAGCAGAATTTAGCTAACTCAATCCGTTGCAAAGTTATAGCAATAATTTGATTATTAAAATTGATTTCAAGCCTAAGAAGTGCACTTAAATTCTTTCGATATCAACGGAGATTAGTATATCCGCCTATTTTTTGCCGTTCTTTCGAATACAAGTTTCGTCGAATCTATAAGATCAATAGAAAAATAGCTAAACCGAAAAATTTCGTAATTTTCAATCGAGACCTATCTGGATCGAAAGATCTCGCCGAGTTACCCCTAGGTACAAGTTTTCAGCCAGATTGGAGATATCGACCAAATTGACCTTTCTAGGCCCTTTCTGACCCAACCCTATTCCAATATGGCCACTTTTTGTACCTAAGGTATATGGCTAAAGTTGGTCACTGTAGCTGCGGTTTAAATAATCCTTTTTCGACGATCCAAAGTGCTTTTCAAATGTATTTTTGGATGCTCTTTCAGAAGCCGAAAGCAGAATTTAGCTAAGTCAAACGGTTGCAAAGTTATATCAATAATTGGATTTTTAAAATTGTTTTCAAGCCTAAGAAGTGCACTTAAATTCTTCCGATATCATCGGAGTTCACTATATCCGCCTATTTTTTGCCGTTCTTTCGAATGCAAGCTCCGTCGAATCCATAGGATCAATAGAAAAAGAGCTAACACGAAAAATTTCGGAATTTTCATTCGAGACCTATCTAGATCGAAAGATCTCGCCGAGTTACCCCTAGGAACAAGTTTTCAGCCAGATTGGAGATATCGACCAAATTGACCTTTTTAGGCCCTTTCTGACCCAACCCTATTCCAATATGGCCACTTTTTGTACCTAAGGTATATGGCTAAAGTTGGTCACTGTAGCTGCGGTTTAAATAATCCTTTTTCGACGATCGAAAGTGCTTTTCCGATGTATTTTTGGATGCTCTTTCAGAATCCGAAAGCAGAATTTAGCTAAGTCAAACCGTTGAAAAGTTATATCAATAATTGGATTTTTAAAATTGTTTTCAAGCCTAAGAAGTGCACTTAAATTCTTCCGATATCATCGGAGTTCACTATATCCGCCTATTTTTTGCCGTTCTTTCGAATGCAAGCTCCGTCGAATCCATAGGATCAATAGGAAAAGAGCTAACACGAAAAATTTCGGAATTTTCATTCGAGACCTATCTAGATCGAAAGATCTCGCCGAGTTACCCCTAGGAACAAGTTTTCAGCCAGATTGGAGATATCGACCAAATTGACCTTTTTAGGCCCTTTCTGACCCAACCCTATTCCAATATGGCCACTTTTTGTACCTAAGGTATATGGCTAAAGTTGGTCACTGTAGCTGCGGTTTAAATAATCCTTTTTCGACGATCGAAAGTGCTTTTCCGATGTATTTTTGGATGCTCTTTCAGAATCCGAAAGCAGAATTTAGCTAAGTCAAACCGTTGAAAAGTTATATCAATAATTGGATTTTTAAAATTGTTTTCAAGCCTAAGAAGTGCACTTAAATTCTTCCGATATCATCGGAGTTCACTATATCCGCCTATTTTTTGCCGTTCTTTCGAATGCAAGCTCCGTCGAATCCATAGGATCAATAGGAAAAGAGCTAACACGAAAAATTTCGGAATTTTCATTCGAGACCTATCTAGATCGAAAGATCTCGCCGAGTTACCCCTAGGAACAAGTTTTCAGCCAGATTGGAGATATCGACCAAATTGACCTTTTTGGCCCTTTCTGACCCAACCCTATTCCAATATGGCCACTTTTTGTACCTAAGGTATATGGCTAAAGTTGGTCACTGTAGCTGCGGTTTAAATAATCCTTTTTCGACGATCCAAAGTGCTTTTCCAATGTATTTTTGGATGCTCTTTCAGAAGCCAAAAGCAGAATTTAGCTAAGTCAAACGGTTGCAAAGTTATATCAATAATTGGATTTTTAAAATTGTTTTCAAGCCTAAGAAGTGCACTTAAATTCTTCCGATATCATCGGAGTTCACTATATCCGCCTATTTTTTGCCGTTCTTTCGAATGCAAGCTCCGTCGAATCCATAGGATCAATAGAAAAAGAGCTAACACGAAAAATTTCGGAATTTTCATTCGAGACCTATCTAGATCGAAAGATCTCGCCGAGTTACCCCTAGGAACAAGTTTTCAGCCAGATTGGAGATATCGACCAAATTGACCTTTTTAGGCCCTTTCTGACCCAACCCTATTCCAATATGGCCACTTTTTGTACCTAAGGTATATGGCTAAAGTTGGTCACTGTAGCTGCGGTTTAAATAATCCTTTTTCGACGATCCAAAGTGCTTTTCCAATGTATTTTTGGATGCTCTTTCAGAAGCCAAAAGCAGAATTTAGCTAAGTCAAACGGTTGCAAAGTTATATCAATAATTGGATTTTTAAAATTGTTTTCAAGCCTAAGAAGTGCACTTAAATTCTTCCGATATCATCGGAGTTCACTATATCCGCCTATTTTTTGCCGTTCTTTCGAATGCAAGCTCCGTCGAATCCATAGGATCAATAGAAAAAGAGCTAACACGAAAAATTTCGGAATTTTCATTCGAGACCTATCTAGATCGAAAGATCTCGCCGAGTTACCCCTAGGAACAAGTTTTCAGCCAGATTGGAGATATCGACCAAATTGACCTTTTTAGGCCCTTTCTGACCCAACCCTATTCCAATATGGCCACTTTTTGTACCTAAGGTATATGGCTAAAGTTGGTCACTGTAGCTGCGGTTTAAATAATCCTTTTTCGACGATCCAAAGTGCTTTTCCAATGTATTTTTGGATGCTCTTTCAGAAGCCGAAAGCAGAATTTAGCTAAGTCAATCCGTTGCAAAGTTATAGCAATAATTTGATTATTAAAATTGATTTCGAGCCTAAGAAGTGCACTTAAATTCTTCCGATATCATCGGAGTTCACTATATCCGCCTATTTTTTGCCGTTCTTTCGAATGCAAGCTCCGTCGAATCCATAGGATCAATAGGAAAAGAGCTAACACGAAAAATTTCGGAATTTTCATTCGAGACCTATCTAGATCGAAAGATCTCGCCGAGTTACCCCTAGGAACAAGTTTTCAGCCAGATTGGAGATATCGACCAAATTGACCTTTTTAGGCCCTTTCTGACCCAACCCTATTCCAATATGGCCACTTTTTGTACCTAAGGTATATGGCTAAAGTTGGTCACTGTAGCTGCGGTTTAAATAATCCTTTTTCGACGATCCAAAGTACTTTTCCAATGTATTTTTGGATGCTCTTTCAGAATCCGAAAGCAGAATTTAGCTAACTCAATCCGTTGCAAAGTTATATCAATAATTGGATTTTTAAAATTGTTTTCAAGCCTAAGAAGTGCACTTAAATTCTTCCGATATCATCGGAGTTCACTATATCCGCCTATTTTTTGCCGTTCTTTCGAATGCAAGCTCCGTCGAATCTATAAGATCAATAGAAAAATAGCTAAACCGAAAAATTTCGTAATTTTCAATCGAGACCTATCTGGATCGAAAGATCTCGCCGAGTTACCCCTAGGAACAAGTTTTCAGCCAGATTGGAGATATCGACCAAATTGACCTTTTTAGGCCCTTTCTGACCCAACCCTATTCCAATATGGCCACTTTTTGTACCTAAGGTATATGGCTAAAGTTGGTCACTGTAGCTGCGGTTTAAATAATCCTTTTTCGACGATCGAAAGTGCTTTTCCGATGTATTTTTGGATGCTCTTTCAGAATCCGAAAGCAGAATTTAGCTAAGTCAAACCGTTGAAAAGTTATATCAATAATTGGATTTTTAAAATTGTTTTCAAGCCTAAGAAGTGCACTTAAATTCTTCCGATATCATCGGAGTTCACTATATCCGCCTATTTTTTGCCGTTCTTTCGAATGCAAGCTCCGTCGAATCCATAGGATCAATAGGAAAAGAGCTAACACGAAAAATTTCGGAATTTTCATTCGAGACCTATCTAGATCGAAAGATCTCGCCGAGTTACCCCTAGGAACAAGTTTTCAGCCAGATTGGAGATATCGACCAAATTGACCTTTTTGGCCCTTTCTGACCCAACCCTATTCCAATATGGCCACTTTTTGTACCTAAGGTATATGGCTAAAGTTGGTCACTGTAGCTGCGGTTTAAATAATCCTTTTTCGACGATCCAAAGTGCTTTTCCAATGTATTTTTGGATGCTCTTTCAGAAGCCAAAAGCAGAATTTAGCTAAGTCAAACGGTTGCAAAGTTATATCAATAATTGGATTTTTAAAATTGTTTTCAAGCCTAAGAAGTGCACTTAAATTCTTCCGATATCATCGGAGTTCACTATATCCGCCTATTTTTTGCCGTTCTTTCGAATGCAAGCTCCGTCGAATCCATAGGATCAATAGAAAAAGAGCTAACACGAAAAATTTCGGAATTTTCATTCGAGACCTATCTAGATCGAAAGATCTCGCCGAGTTACCCCTAGGAACAAGTTTTCAGCCAGATTGGAGATATCGACCAAATTGACCTTTTTAGGCCCTTTCTGACCCAACCCTATTCCAATATGGCCACTTTTTGTACCTAAGGTATATGGCTAAAGTTGGTCACTGTAGCTGCGGTTTAAATAATCCTTTTTCGACGATCCAAAGTGCTTTTCCAATGTATTTTTGGATGCTCTTTCAGAAGCCAAAAGCAGAATTTAGCTAAGTCAAACGGTTGCAAAGTTATATCAATAATTGGATTTTTAAAATTGTTTTCAAGCCTAAGAAGTGCACTTAAATTCTTCCGATATCATCGGAGTTCACTATATCCGCCTATTTTTTGCCGTTCTTTCGAATGCAAGCTCCGTCGAATCCATAGGATCAATAGAAAAAGAGCTAACACGAAAAATTTCGGAATTTTCATTCGAGACCTATCTAGATCGAAAGATCTCGCCGAGTTACCCCTAGGAACAAGTTTTCAGCCAGATTGGAGATATCGACCAAATTGACCTTTTTAGGCCCTTTCTGACCCAACCCTATTCCAATATGGCCACTTTTTGTACCTAAGGTATATGGCTAAAGTTGGTCACTGTAGCTGCGGTTTAAATAATCCTTTTTCGACGATCCAAAGTGCTTTTCCAATGTATTTTTGGATGCTCTTTCAGAAGCCGAAAGCAGAATTTAGCTAAGTCAATCCGTTGCAAAGTTATAGCAATAATTTGATTATTAAAATTGATTTCGAGCCTAAGAAGTGCACTTAAATTCTTCCGATATCATCGGAGTTCACTATATCCGCCTATTTTTTGCCGTTCTTTCGAATGCAAGCTCCGTCGAATCCATAGGATCAATAGGAAAAGAGCTAACACGAAAAATTTCGGAATTTTCATTCGAGACCTATCTAGATCGAAAGATCTCGCCGAGTTACCCCTAGGAACAAGTTTTCAGCCAGATTGGAGATATCGACCAAATTGACCTTTTTAGGCCCTTTCTGACCCAACCCTATTCCAATATGGCCACTTTTTGTACCTAAGGTATATGGCTAAAGTTGGTCACTGTAGCTGCGGTTTAAATAATTCATTTTCGACGATCCAAAGTACTTTTCCAATGTATTTTTGGATGCTCTTTCAGAATCCGAAAGCAGAATTTAGCTAACTCAATCCGTTGCAAAGTTATAGCAATAATTTGATTATTAAAATTGATTTCAAGCCTAAGAAGTGCACTTAAATTCTTTCGATATCAACGGAGATTAGTATATCCGCCTATTTTTTGCCGTTCTTTCGAATACAAGTTTCGTCGAATCTATAAGATCAATAGAAAAATAGCTAAACCGAAAAATTTCGTAATTTTCAATCGAGACCTATCTGATCGAAAGATCTCGCCGAGTTACCCCTAGGTACAAGTTTTCAGCCAGATTGGAGATATCGACCAAATTGACCTTTCTAGGCCCTTTCTGACCCAACCCTATTCTAATATGGCCACTTTTGTACCTAAGGTATATGGCTAAAGTTGGTCACTGTAGCTGCGGTTTAAATAATCCTTTTTCGACGATCCAAAGTGCTTTTCAAATGTATTTTTGGATGCTCTTTCAGAAGCCGAAAGCAGAATTTAGCTAAGTCAAACGGTTGCAAAG